>CAHIKZ030005493.1:635000-795000 GCA_903632075.3 Acanthosepion pharaonis | reverse complement strand
TATATATATATATATATATATATATATATATATATATATATATATATATATATATATATATAGTCAAATTTGAGAAAAGTTCAAATGACTTATCTGTGGGCTGGCCACAAGTTTTACAGAAACATTCCTATCTTGACTATTATTCTATTTTCCATATGAGCATTCGTTTTATAAGAATCTAATCATGTTTAAACACGTTAAATTTTACTGTTACGTATTTTGGTAATCGTAATAGATTTGTATCTTTTACACATATCTACATCTAAACATATATATGTGTGTGTGTGTGTGTGTGTGTGTGTAATAGATCCTCATTCCGTGTTCAATGTATGAGGACCCAGCAACTCCGTTCTTAGAAGCCAACAGCCAAGGTACTCACGTATATGATTTAATTATAGTGAACGTTGTTGCAAAACCATCCACATTTTTCGGCAGAACCGAATACAGAGAAATAGGTGCACATGGTGTGCCACAAAGTCTCCAAAGGACCCTCCTCAGGATTTTCATTCAGCGTTTCCCTTCTAATAGACTGTTTGCCAACCAAGACTAAAGAACCCAGTCTATTAAGTATAAGTGTTTAACCCATAGCTTGATATAGGATATAAAAGAGATTCATTCATACATTTCCCAACGATATTTACGCAAATGTCAATGTCCTGAAATCAACAGAATTCGATCTCGGCTCTCGGATTACTCTTCCATGGATGCTGTCCATGACACCACCCGCACATCCATATATCTTCGATTTTGTAAGGATGGAGAGTAAAATATTCTATATTTGTCTGTTCTCTCAGTGGCTTGGCATATTACGTTTTCAGTCAAGCATTTACCGCTAACGGAACATTCTTTTTTTATTTTTACAGTGGTCTTCATATATCTGTTATTAATAATTAATTTTTTCATTAAAGGAAATTTTTGTCATATAATCATATAATGCTCCATTTTCTTTTTGTAATATTACTAATACTAATGGTGACGGCTGGCTACTCGTATCCGAGTCTCCCTGTCTACTAGGGCGGCTAGCAAATCCTTGTTGTAAACGCCTGCCCATGCATATTTGTGTTATTCAACATCGAGTCCACCTGTGCATTATACTGCAACTATGCAGAGCACATCATCTTGCATTTGATCAACAGTCTGGAGGAGACCAGTATGCTGAAACCTTCGATCACGATGCGACTTCATGCTATAGTACAACCATCGACCACTCCCAAAGAGTTACGTTTACCCAATTTCACTGACAAGGTGTTTTTTTTCTTCAAATCACCATCCAAATGTATTGCACATATCACGTCACCATCCTAATTAATCGACCACGATGATATTCGAACCCGAGTCTCATGGTTGGAAAACGAACGTTGTAACCAATCGGCCACGCGCCCAATATACTAATATTAACATTAGCGCGGCCACTACCATTTACATCAAATAAACGACATGTGGACCGACAGTTTTTACAGTCATCTCATATTCCGTCTTTGACTTTAGCAAAGATTTCCCTGATACTGGAGTTTACCGACTGTCTCTTCGTAAAAGATTTTGGAATTTCCTTGAATACAATGGGTGGGTTGTTAGAAGCTGTGCTTATGCCGCATGGGGTCCTACTATTAGTTTCTGTGTGTGTGTTGGGGAGGTGCATCGTTGATTTCTGGAGACCGAAAGAAACATCCAGGTAAACTACAATCTTATGGTTGGCGTTAATTACAAGTGCAAATCTGGATCCTTTTAAAAAATGCATTCTTTATACAATATCGATTACTACGCCATTCGTATACCTAAGTAAAATCCAGTCGTATCTGTATTAACCGACATTTTCTTTTTATTCAAGCGGAATAACAGGAAAATTCCAACCAGCTCATTAAGCATAGTTGCTCTAGCAAAAAAATGAATTGTATTTATTATCTCTCTCTCTCTCTCTCTCTCTCTCTCTCTCTCTATATATATATATATATATATAATAAAAAGGCTCAAACACTAATGTTCCGTGGTTATAATTTATTAGATTGGAATCGTAATCACGATCCAATTCATCAGATCTACAAATTCAAAAAGAAATCGGAAAATATAACTCCAGGTATAAAAAATAAAATTTTAGTGAGACAGCCGTCGGAGATTCTCAGCCTTAGGCCATCGGCTCACAACCCAAATTTGTAATATTGTTGTTAATGTTTATTAACCCGAAGTACTTAACTGAGGACAAAATGATATGTCTAATTTTTGTGGATATTAACTTTATTTGAAAAAAAAATAAAAGATACACAGACGGGCCGCTTCACTGTGTTACAGCTCATCGACGTGGTTAGTTCAGTATATAAAGCAATAATTTTAGGCTTACCTTTTGACAAGTAGTGTTCACGCAAAATTTGTAGAGTTCGCCGTCCATTGTCCTTGGCCTCTCTCATTATCAAAGACAAACTCCTGTCATCCAGGAATTGTATTAATTCAGCGAACACTTTTGCATTTTTTTCCATAAAATCATCATCCCCCTTCTGTTCCTCTTCGAAAAGAATGATGTCATGGAGTTTTTGTATTCTGAGATAGCCTAAGAATTTCGTTTCCCACAATTCATATCTCGATTCATTCCCGTCAAAATATAGTCGTGGGACGGTCTTCTTCGAGTATAGAATCCAGAGGTTAGCAGTGAATATTTCGAAGACACTAGGAAAGCGTTGTTCAGGTTAGCAGTGGATATTTTGGTAAAAGTAGCAGAGCGTAGATCTTCCATCTGTTCCTCTTCGCCTGACAAGCTGGAACTAGACATTCTGGTAGAGTAAACAAAATGGCCGCCTTTATACACGACGGATTGAATATTCTACGTCTTCTGATTGGTTAACCTTCTATTGGTGGACTATAAAGTGAGTCAAGTCATTTGGGCTAGCTCACCAGTTAATACATATACACAAAAAACTGCAACATTTCCGGAATTTCGTAATACGGATCAATTGTTTTAAATTAAAAAATTCATAAAAAAAAATTAGACATATATATATATATATATATATATATGTGTGTGTGTGTGTGTGTGTGTGTGTGTGTGTGTGTGTGTGTGTGTGTGTGTGTGTGTGTGTGTGTGTGTGTGTGTGTTTGAAAATATATAGAAAATAGGAAAGAACTCGTTAGGTAAATAATCCAAAGTTCTTTCGTATTTTTGTTATTTTTAAAAAATAGTGCTCGATACAAAAGTAGAGCATAAATATAATTATTTATTTAAAATCATATTTTTAAATAAATAATTTTATATATATATATATATATATATATATATATATATATATATATATATATATGTTAGAGGCTTCTGATCGATTATTGTTCGAAGGCATTACTATTATTGGATTTCTCTCCTACAAACGGACTGTACAAAACAAAGCCACACTGATCATGCAGAGACAAAAACAATAAAATTAAAATTTTTACAAAATAAAATGCATTGTAATTATAAGCAAGATGAATCTTCACTTAAAGACACAACGAAATGCAAAACTCCAGTTGACATAAACAGCAAAATTTAATTATTTATTATAAAAAATTTAAAACTGCTCATCCAAAAATAATAATTCACCTGCATGATTCATTTTACAGAGAATCAATAATATTTAAGAATTCACATGTCCCTTAAGGAACCGATAATAATTATATTGCTTCTACTACAACATATTTAACAAGGAGACTCACGTTACATCTCTCTGACCCTAGTTCAATTAGGTCTCATTTAAATGCACATGGAGACCCACCAAACTATCTGTAACATACTTGTTGATAATGCAAATATAATAGTAACATCCACATGTACAAAAAGCTAAAAATAATGGAAGCATTATTAATAAAAAAAGTAAAACCCAATATTCAATAATATCAACTATGAACACGGCCACAATGTGCAGACCATGTTTGGAAAATAAACCGTTCCTATAACTCTAGATACATACGTAAAACATTCCATATAAAATAAAATTCATCCGATACAATGGCCAAAAGTTTAGCCGAAAGCGCTTGCATATATAAAACATTCGGACAAGTATATAATTTATGTCTTGAAAATAAAAAAAAAATACATAACATGAAAAATTATATAAAAAAACTTAACCACAGCACCTTGTTTGTCGTTTTTAACGAAACTTGCATAAAAGAGGGATTAATACCCAAATACAAAATTTTATATATATATATATATATATATATATATATATATATATATATACACGAAGTTGAACTTCTGTTTCTCTTTATAAATTTTCCTGCCACGTTATCTACGTCGTAAATTGTGTGTAATTTTTCCATTAATTTTCTTCTTTTTTTTTTTTTGAACTTATTTTCATCTGTTTTCTTTCAGTTTGCCTTTTGGCTTTAACGGAAACGAATTTGAAACAAATAAAATCGCTTTTGCATATTCAGCGGGAACTGACAGAAAGCTAGAGACGGAGCGAAAACTCAGAGATGTGTGCTATATCAATGAAGAACGAAAAAGGGAAAAGACATATGGAAAGATAGAAAGAGAGAGGGAAAGAAAATAGAATTAGATAAAGAGATAGAAAAAAAACTCTACGAAAGGTTACATCATTGTCAGCTGTAAGGAGATAGAGTGCTTATGAGTCGTCGACAACTTTTCATTCGGTTGAGTTTATATTTCGGCAACTACATAGAAGATAGCAAGCAACTAGCAGAATTAGCTGGTGTTACCCGGTTTTCTAAATCAATGGGATAGTATTTGCCACTCTTTCTCTCAGGCGAAAAATGGCAAAGAAGTGGCTACTCTAACGCTATTCAAATCGCCATATTCAGATTGGCTCCATTCTTTAGTATATCTGGACAGGCCGTTACAGTCAAAACACGCCTGACATGTTACTTACACGGAGTTGATTCAACCTCATTTCATCCTTGTATGAAACGTATAAAAAATAAGTTTTACTCATAGAGTTTTTTCAGCAAGAACTACAACTTTGTGAATTAGACACCCGCATGGCTGCTTTCACGAATAAATCAATTTTGACCTCTTCAATGCAAAAAGTAAATCGTCATTTTTCCTATTTATCATAATTTTCATTTCCTCCAAACTTTTCTTCCATTTATATGACACACCTCTTTTGCAGCGTTAAGTGCGGATGTACTTTATTATATATATATATATATATATATATATATATATATATATATGTGTGTGTGTGTGTGTGTGTGTGTGTGTGTGTGTGTGTGTTTATAAATGTAAAAGACAATAGAAAAAATGTAATAGTTGCCGACGGGTTTCGTCCGATGTGGACTTTCTCAAGGCAAAAAGAAAGGAATTGTGATGTTCGCGTATTTATTATTTGTGAAAGATGTTTTCTGTGCAGAATTTCTTTGTTTCCAGGGTCCTTCTGTTACTCCTGTATATCATTTTTCACATTATAATATTAAGTGTATCTGGGAAATTAAGTCAGAAAGCGAACGTTCTAATCACTCGGCCCATATCTGGTGCTTCTGCTGTTCATTTCGGGATTCTTGACTAAATCCAGAGAAGGGTCTGTAATATAATCAATCCTGATCAAGCATTTCAACTTCAGTCCCTTTCTCCTGTCTGTTCTACAAATATTTTCATAGCAACTGCTCTGAGGAGAATTGTCCTCTGATGCCCCGACAACATGAATTTAAGCGTGTTACTAGATTTGGCAAGTAGGCCTCTTTGTTTTACTGCGGACTTAGCTAGATAACCGCTACTTCTACTCTAACAGTCTATTTACTCGCACTTACAACCTGTGTAACTCCCTCTCTGATAATTACAACATAAAAAAAAATGTAAATGCAACGTCAATCCCTATCTTCTCTTTTCTTGCACTCAATCCTCCCCATTCCCAATCTTCTAATTCTCTTTCATTTTCACTCCCTGTAACCCCCCCCCTTGCGTCTTAGTGGCCTTGTCGCCTTACTTGGGGTGAAATGATTAAACAAATATCTATATAAATAAGCTTTGTTAAATTCAATCTACAGGTTTTGTCTATTTAAGTTTTTATTTAATTTTATCAATTTCCGAATGAGATATTGTATATCAGGATTTAAATTATATATATATATATATATATATATATGAAGAATATAGTCTTAAGATGTGCTATATTTATGGGATAAAGTGCTCAATATCAGAGATAGAGCGTGTATAAATATAAAAGTGAACATAGAAGTCAAAACTAGACGCAATCTTCAGGCCACGGTGTCCTGACGATTGCGAACAGCATGAAACTGACTGTCGCCTCTAATTGTTGACTTCTATGTTCATTTTCATATATATATATATATATATATATATATATATATATATATATATATATATATAAAATAATGAAGAAAGACAAACTTAGGTTCCATGACTATAATTTATTTCTCCAGAAAATATATATCTCTAGATCTGACCTGACGAACCAGGAAAAAGAAAAATATAATTTCTGGGAAAATAAATTATAGTCATAGAACCTTAAAGTTGTCTCTTTGTTAATTATTTAATTAATATTTGCTCTGGTGTTATATTGAGCTCTCTGCATTGCACCCCCTTTGTAATTATCCACACGGTTCATTACCTTACTATATATATATATATATATATATATATATATATATATATATATATATATATATCAGGATTTAAATTACGATGAAACTGTCTAAACTTCGTGTTATTTCCTGTTTTGTTTAATTACTTTCAACTATCTCAGTCTTTATCAAAAACTGGGTGTTGACAGAATGGTAAACAATATTTTTTGTTTACCATTCCGACAAAACTGACAACACTCATGAACTTTGGACTGTTTATCCATAATTTCAATTCAGATCTAGAAGATTTCATTCGGAAATTATTATACTGTATTATTATGTATAGAATAGGCTATATTCTAAACCTGGTTTGTACATTTCTCTCTCACACACACACACACACACACACACACACACACACACACACACACACACACACACAAGCATACAGATATCAGTAAGTATGTAGGTCCAAACTTACGCATACATAAAAAGGTGATGGGATACATATAAATATAGGTAGAGATTTTTTTAAATTTTATCAGTTCAGAGTATAAAGGAGCATAGCTCTCCACATATTCCGGTTTTATCCGTGAATTGCTATGACTAGAAAGATAGTGGAGTAGTTTCCCATTGCCTTCTTCTTGTTTTGAAATTAGAATAGTTCTTCACCTAGAATAGCTGCCATCCAATGAAGCACTATTTAATCCATAGTTGGTGGTGAAGAAGAGATAGACTGATGCCTTTTTCCCACTGGTATTAGTGTGAAAGTGAATGCATCAGACTTGAATGGAACTTGAACTCAGCTTATTGACGTATTGCATTAAACAGATGCTGACAATGTTCAGTTTGGTCAGTAACAATATTTTTTTTTCAAAAATCTTTTTTTTCCAAGAAAAAACTGCTAACTTTATAAAAATTCAGAAAAGCATAAAAAGAACAAATATCGCTGCTGAACAAAGCCCAAGAGCCACTCGAGGTAGAGTGTTACAGAGTAAGAGGCACCGCTCCAAGGTGATAATGATACCAAAAAGCAAGGGGTCATCGGAAGTGAAAGAGAAGGAAAAAACTTTAGAGGAAACATGAACAAGAAATGTAAGATACATGTCTACTTCTGTTTAAAAGACCTGGTGGGTCTGTGAACCAGTCGATAGGCAAACCCACCTTCTCTTATCGAGGAAAAATCTAAAGAAATAATAAATAAAAGTTTAGAGATTAGGCGGAGACGTTAGAAGTACAGAGATGAAGTAGACTTTAGAAAGAACCGGAAATCAAATCCTAAACAGGAAACAATAGATAATAGATTCTCTTGTTCAAAGGATAGCCAATCAAGACTGAAAAGCTTCTTAAAAAACAACCTGTTTTGAATTCGGATTTGTTTTTTTCTTGTTGACAACCAAGGCTAGAGAGTCCAGCTTGCTTTGTTATTTAACCCATAGGTGAGGGGCACAGAGATGGATTCATACCTTTCCAAAGGGTGCTCGGCCGAAATTCGGTTACTCTTTCCCGAATCACTAACCATTAAGGTAACAGCACATACTACACAACTCGAATTCATTTTAATCTGTCTCAGTTATAACATTTACACCTATTCATGCCTTTCCCAAGGCTATTCGTGCGAAGTGAAGGCGGACTAAGTCAGTTTTTGTCTAAACTCGACACGCTGATTCGTTTTTCTATGCTACTAACCACTTAACCACAGGTTCCTTTGTCTTATCACTAATTAAACATTTACATATAAATTAAGATTTTATTTTGCTTACAGTAAAGTTCACTCTGTACAAGGCCTGGGGGGGGCACTCGATCCAGAGGGGTTATGTTGAGAGGTAGTTTATATAGATAGGAGGGGAAGATGATGGTTGACTGTAGACTTGAACAGGTTAAGATTGTAGTGATCGGGGAAACATTCTCTTGGGTGTCTGTTCCACAGGGCAGTGGTTCACATGAAGAAGCTGTTGGAATAGAACTTCTTGCCGATGCAATATGTAGAAAATATGGCGGGGGGGGTCTTGCTATTATGTAAGTGGTGTGGTGGGTCCTAGACGTGAAGGTTAGGTTTGGCGGAACCAAGGAATGTAGATCATTCGAGTACTTTCCTTGGTAGTAGCGATAGAGCAGTGAGAGGTTCGCCTGTGTGAGAGAGAGAGAGAGTTTGGAGGGTGGAAAATAATTCTTCTCTAACAAGCACTGGGAGATGCTTTTGAACATTATCAAAACTAGAATGCGAGAATTGGGCATCTGTTTCCCATTTATGTAAGGTTGCGTAGAAATCAGTTGAAGTTTGCAGTTTTTAATATAGATTGCCATTTCATAGGTCAATGCCAAATATTTAAAGGTACGTGGATCTTTCTATATCTCTGAGATGAGGTATTATGTATATTATTTACATTATTCGGACTATTGTCCTCATCTTTGTCGCCATATTTATCACAACGTTTCGGCCGTTGTACGCTCCGGCCTTCTTCAGGTGGTTGGAATTTCGAACTGAACCCTTTATTTCGCTAACTGGGATAGACTGTTCTAGTTCCACGTGCCATGTTTGATAGATGTCAGTTATCATTTATCTCCTGTTAATTTCCCTCTGAAAGTTCTCCACTGCCTTAACCGGGTATTGAACTCACACTCTTTGGGTCCTGTCACTGGATCTAACCAACGCCTTTATCCACTGTGCATAGGCGACTATGACTCTTTCTTTTTTTATTAATATCTATGAATTGCCATAATTATTTTTGGAAAATTTAGTGAAATTTCTTTCCATTGTCTTCTCAAACATATTTCAGCCATGATTTCGAAAGTTCGTTCTCAAAACAGGGCTGGAAATTAACCTCTGGCTGTGGCAGGAAATACGCAACTACTTTGGACGAAGCTTTCAATATCTTTGCTATTATCTTGATGTATGACTGTTAGGGTTTTCTACTTATGATCATAGTGTAGTCTCTGTTCGATTTCCGGCCCTTCACAAATGAAATCAGTTACGCGTTTCTAACCGAGTAACAGACATAGATAATAATATATGAGAAGGAACAGGGAAGGAAGGAAGAAAAAATGATGTGAAAGAGGAAAATAAGGAGATAAGAAGACAAAAACAAACGAAAATAAAAGTAGGCAAATATATATATATATATATATATATATATATATATATAAACATAGAAATTTTCCAGTCTCAATGTAAAATATTTTTAAATAAATAAAAATATTTTACATTGAGACAGGAAAATTTCTATGTTTCGGGGCTTATCAAGTCATCAGGCAATGTTCGGTAACTTTTGATGAAAATGATTTACTTTTGGAAACAGAAAACAATACAGTTAAGAAGTTAGGGTGTGTCACTATCGGCCAATCAAAAGACAGGTCAAAGCAAAAGAAGAAAACTTTAAAATATAGGTTAGATGTTAGGGATGTATGCGGTATTCATACATGTCTCGAGGAACTGTCATATTAAGACACGACAACATACATCCGGTTAAGAATATATTTTTAAGATACGATGAAATAATCTGATATATATATATATATATATATATATATATATATATATATATATATATATATATATATATATATGTGTGTGTGTGTGTGTGTGTGTGTGTGTGTGTGTGTGTGTAACAGGCTAATTTTAGTTTTTTTTTAATTATTTGTATATGTACTTATGAACAATCTTAAATAATCTCATATGATTAATTCATTTTTATATATAATTTTGAACCTAAAATGCAATACTTATTTTATTCAATGGGCCTTAATACAAGGAAATATTTAAAATTAAAAAGATCAAGGAATTAAATCGATTTTACATGTGCCATTATATATAATAAAATAATGGATATATAATTGTAATACACATATCACTGACTCTAGTAATTATCTCTACACAAACATGTATATGCATGTAAACTACCATGTACTCAATTGCGAAAGCAGAATAACATATATCATTTTTATTACTTCGAAAGATTCCAAGAAAAGTAAATTTCGACGTTAAATGACCCATGAGGAGTTGATATGCCGTTAAAGAAAAAAAAACAGTTTCTGGTTGTGTCCATTTTGTACTAATGCCCTCGAGAAATCTATTTCTTCTTCAAGCTGTTGGTTAAATAGTAGGGTAGACTCTACTTTATAGCCTTGGCAGTTAGTCTGGAAAATCTACTCTGTTTTTAAATTCTTGGAGAAAGTAACAGAAATCATCGACACTTTATTTTCCAAGACTCATAAAACTTCATAGATAATAAATCTGTGGATAGCCATGATCACCGTCGTCTCGAAATTCCAGATTAAAAATATCAGATTAATAAAAAGCAATTTTACAAACTTTTTTATTATTTTTTTCTTTATTTTGGATCGTTTTCTGTTGTTTGTTATTTTCTTGTCCTGTTATATTTTTAGCACGATCTTCTCAGCCAATCCAATTTTGCTTACTCGTTTCATGGTTAAATTCCATAGAACTGGCGAGATTTCAATCAATACACGAAGACATTTATTAATCCAAGATTTTTCCTTTAAATTACGACTTCAAATATTTGACTAGGGAAAACAAAAATAAACAAACGCGCAATCTGCTTCACATTTTAATTAATTTCAGAGGACAAAACGGAACATGTCTATAAAAAAAAATAATTTAAAATATATTTAAATTACTTCGTTCAAAAATAAAGCAAATCAAAAATCAAAATAATACCAAATAGAGAATAAAAAAAGTTTCGTTCAACTCGTGCATATCATTGTTGGCCCCGGGCGAGGGGGTCTACTTGACATTCACTTGTGTGCGTTTGCCTGCTACGAAAATGCAATCCTAATATTTCAGGTCACTAATAGGGTGTAATGTCATTGTCAAGGTCAGGGCGTGTATGCCTCAATAAGAACGAATTTGCATATCTTGAGGTGTCTCATTAATTCTGTCACATGATTCTGTCTCCTTAGACGCCATATTTCAACTGTCTGCAGCTACAGACTTCGACCCGAGTCAAATAGATTGTTATTGTCAGAATATTTTCTTTCTTTTTTCGCGTTTATTCTTCTTCTTCTTCTTCTTCTTCTTCTTCTTCTTCTTCTTCATCATCATCATCATCTACTTTAACTTCTTCTTCTTGTGGCCTTTTCTTCTTCTTCTTCTTCTTCTTCTTGTGGACTTTTTTCTTCTTCTTCTTGTGGCCTTTTCTTCTTCTTGTCACCGTCTTCATCTTCTTGTCGCCTTCTTTTTCCTCTTCTTTTCAACGTCTTTTTCTTTTTATTCTTCTCCTTCTTCTTTTGGTCTTCCTCTTTTTGTTACCCTCTACTTCTTTTTCTTGTTTTCTTCTTCTTCTTCTTCTTCTTCTTCTTGACTTCATTTTTCTCTTTCATTCCAGGTTTTTAAGTCGTTATATCTTTTCTTTAGGTTTGTCTTTTGTTCCTTATTATAGAGGTTTCCGAACACACTGGTGATTTTCCTTTTCTTTCAGGACATAGACGAACACAATTCTCCACAGTTTCCTATCCTTTGTAGCTATTAGTAAAGTTTGATTTTTTATATCCTTCTCACTCCGCCGCCTGTCATCCATTTACACAAGATTGTCCAATGGTTTAATTGCAGATTCCATCTGTCCCTCTTGTCATCAATATGTTCCATGAGTAACAAATTCTTAAAGCTCTCTTTTCTCAGTTTGTCTCGCAGACATTTCCTCTGAGTTGTTTTTCACAGGGAATTTAAAAATCAACTATGAAGATTGACTTATTAATGGATTTCGGATTTTCACGAGAGAAGGTTCACTGACAGATTTGTGTTCTTACAGCTTTGTGGGTTAAAACCAAACATATTTTGTATTGTAAATTATTTTTTAATGGAGGAGTAATATTGTATTAACAATTTTGAGAATAGCAATGATATTTACAGATACAAATCCTACTATTTAATCCACAGTTGGGGAGAGGAGATGGATTCCTGTCTTTCCCAAGAATATTTGTTCGTAAGTGAATGAACGAACGTAACTAGAATGCGTTCTCGCCTTCAACCAGTTATGTTCTATGCGTGATACACGCTTAGGCCATCAAGTATCTTTCGATATATGACTGACGAGGCAGAGGGTTGCCATTTCTTTCTGTCGGTGTGTTCTGCTATTTACCAATAGTTGCGGAGAGAAGAAGAGGATTCATACCTTTCCCAAGGGATTCGATTGAAATTCGAACTCAGATCTCCGAGTCACCGCTATCCATTACTCCTCCGTGCCTCCCTCCTTACGAGTGTGATGTAATGGAATAACCTGTCACCCCTATGAGTAACTACACTATAGGTAGTAACTACATATAAGTATCCGTAAGGCAACGGACTACAGGAGCCTACCTGGGATCGTTTCCAGCTGTGCTGGTCGAACTCTCTGCCTTCGGGCAGAGAAGAACCCGGATTAGGCTATTCCGAAGGGCAGACTCTTTTCCGGAGAGGTCGACAGATCCAAACCCATTTATGGGGGGTTACGGGGAATTTTTGACCCAGCTTACAGGCTTGGATTACCCCACACTAAATTCGGCCTTGGGGAGGCTGGAAACTATTGTCTAGCTGGGATCTGTTCCAGATGTGCTGGTCAATCTCTCTGATTCCGTGGGGAACAGCTGCCCGAGGTCTCGCCCTCTTATTGCACCAGAGAGAGCGATCGGTGCTCGTACCGAGGTCAACGCAACCGTCGGTTGCAGAAGCTACGGTCGATTTTTTGCCTAGCCTGGGTGTACGCGCTGGGGTCCCCACCTTTAAAAAAAAACTTGTATCACAACTCGTCTTAGTGGGGGAGACAGAGTAATTACCTAGTCAGAAGTTGTTCCAATTTTCCTTAAAATTCCCTCGTTGCTCGCATGTTCCGTCCATGGTATTCTCACTATCCTTCTGTAGAACCAGTTCTCTTTTGTTTGAAATCTCGTTTTCATCCCTCAGAAAATTATCCAGCATTCACTGGTATATGAGAGAATTGATATTAAATAGCAGTTCAAAAGTCCTTTCTTTGTTTATGTTAACATTTTTCTCTCTCCTAATGCTTTGCTTAGGATTTGCAGGACATCTTTCGCTATCCAAGTGCAGCTTCATATTTCATTGTCATATTTTCCGACGTCTGTTATAATACTGCCTAAATAAATAAATCTCTGTTTTTCTTTCTATGTGCCATGTCCTTTCAGGGCGTAGGCGATCATGGCTCTCCACCTCCCTCTAGACCTTGCAGCTCTCAACAAGTTCCTTCCCTCTGCCACCGCCCCAGACCACGTTCGGTTATCCACTTCCTTATGCCCGATACGTATTTCATGCGTTGTTTTTCCCTTGTCTCTCTTTCGCTCTATTCAACTCGTGAGTAGCAGATTCTCCAGGCCCTCCTTCCTCATTATGTGTCCCAGAAACTTCAGCTGCTGCTTTCTGATGTTAAGTATAAGCCTACTCCTTGTTTGCAGCTTCATTGTTGCTCACGTGCTCGGTCTATTATATCCTCAGCATCCTTCTGTAGAACCCGATCTCCGTCGCATCAAGTCTATTACTTACTTGATTTTGATACATCCTCTTCGTGGTTCGAATATTGAACTCTTTCTCTTGTTTTCGACAATACATTTTGTCTTTTTACAAATAATGATTAATCCTTTTGCCTATCCTTCCTTTACTATATGTCAAGGAGTTCCAGCATTTTTATTTCTGTGACTGCTATCAACACGGTGTCAATTGCATATCTTATATTGTTAAGATTGTGTCCATATATTATAAATATCTAAGTAGAACTTCAAGTTTTCTTATTATCGCATCTCTTTGAAGGTTAAATAAATCTGGCGGGAAGCCGTCTCTTTGTTTTACATTCCTTTCCTGACTTCTTCTTGGCGATGGCTCTCCACAATTTCTTTTCCTTTGTAGCTTTTAATACATTTTGTCTTTTTGTTATCTCCCCTAAAGCCTGTTCCGTCATTCATTTACTCATAACCGATCTAGCGAGGTAGGTTATGAGTTGTTTTCCTCTACCTTTCTTGCTTTCAATCTATTCTGTGAGTATCAAATTTTTCAAGCCCTCTTTTCTCGTTATATATCCGAGAAATTTTAACTGTCATTACTGAGGTTCTTTTGTTCCATTTTCTTTAAAACACGCGTTTGGTCCATGGTATTCTCAGCAGCCTTCAGTAGAACCACATTCTGATAATTCAATTCTCTTGATTTCTGCGGTGACTGTCTAGCATTCACAGCCATAGAGGAGGACTTACATAATTAATTAATAATTAATTACATAACCATTCCGTCTTTTTTTTCTAACGATTTTTTTCTTTTTCTTAACACTTTGCTTAGCTTTTGGTAGGAATTTTTTTGTTATCCCAATACGCCTTCGAAATTGTTGCTAATGGGGTTGGCCGAAAGGAATAGAGGCGAGGGGCCCTGATCAAAGGTTGCGTGGTCGCCACGACCACCCACAACCGACTTGCAAACAGTATTAGCCCGTCCTCGGTTCTTTGCTCCCGCGACCCCGCCATATAGCTGTGTGTGGAATGTGGTTGACAGCCCATGAGAAATTAATAATAGGATGAGATAGATAGATAATGAACAGAATGAGATAGATAGATAGATAGATAGATAGATAGATAGATAGATAGATATGAACAGACTGTGACAGATAGATATGAACAGACTGTGACAGATAGATATGAACAGATTGTGATAGATAATGAACAGACCGCGATAGATAGATAGATAGATAGATAGATAGTTAGTTTCGCAATTTCCATCCCTTTGTTAAAACACTACACTGTTTTATATTGTTATCGCCAATTGGTAAATTTGCATATTGGGCTGTTTCTTTTACTGACAACCATTCATTCTGTCTTCCTGCAATTGAGGTTTACTCTTTTCTTCTTCGGCAGGGTTCACTACGTTCTGTAGAAGTTCTTGGAATTACTTTCCTTTCTTTGTCTGCAATCAACACAGTCATTTGAATATCTTATATGTGTTAAAGATTGTCGTCTCCAATAATGAACCCTGGTAGGACTACTGATTCTCTTAGAATCGCCTCAAATAATGTAAGACTCGTTTCCATACAGGAAATATTGGGCCTTCATTGGCCGAACAGTTATCGTTAGTGTCGGCTGAAATTTATAAAATCTTTCTCTTAAAACAGTTTTTTTTTTTTCAGGAAAATAGCTTCCTCGAACCCTTTAATTGTTCTCGTTCTTTCCACTACTGACGGGGGTTTCCTTCCTAACCTTTTGTTTAAGGTAATGCGGAAATCTGAATAATCTTAATTATGTTGCCGGCCGGTGTACGCGTTGTGGGATAAACACATGTGTCTCCTGAAATGCCCACAACAAACATGGTGGACTCTGGATATCAGTCCACCTAAAAAAATTAGTAAAGAAATGACAAGAACTGATATATATGTACAAACAAATGATAATATATTAACAACCAAAGATTACAAGTGACAAAGACAATAATGTGTGTGTCAGAAATGGATGCGGGAACTTTTTGTCCAAAGTATGTGAAGTTAGTAAATACGCATACGTACGAGTGTGTGTATGTATTGTTCATGCGTTTCTCACAAAGGGAAAAACGGAATCTTCCGCGAGAGATTTACATGTTGCCGTATATGCGGAAATGTAAGAAGACAGTGATAATAAAAAATATCGCAGAGAATTTATAGTGTTGGAGAGCGTCCCCTGGTAACGGTTTCGAGAATTAAAAGGAAATAACCCGACAAGTATATCATTATTTTTACTTCTAGCTGCATGTGTTATCAATTTTAATCGTTGCTGCTGTAGGAAATTTTCTAGTGATGTTTTTATTTACTAAATTTCTTTGAATCTGATTCCGTATCGCCTGTCTATGGAATTTGAAGATGTATTGTCCAGGATTAGACCAAAATGGTTAATTCGCTTGAAGCCACTTTTAATAATGGATCTTAAAAGGCGATTGTATGGAGCTTAAAGTTTAAAGTTTTGTGAATCATTTGGACGTCATGCAGGATATCCATTTGAGTATCTGACTATACTATTCGAGAAAAATATGATTGAATTTTTAGGTTAATGTTTTGGTTTTGTAGCTTCTTCCAGAGTTGATAAAAATAACCCTAGTGCTGCTTAAACTATGTTCAATCCCCTTATCTCCCATAATAATAGTCGAGGTATTTGAAGTGTTTACTATTTATAAATTAGTGATTAAGATGAATTCAAGATACGTGCCATCCCATAAAATCTAAGACAGTATTTTTGGTCATATCTATTTCAACTGTCACATGAAAAGCTTGTAAAATTAAACCAGCGTGACATGTTTTGTGCAACGGACACTGGTTTTTAGATCTTCATATATTTAGCAGGCAAGCTCTCGTTTCTCAATATTTGAAACTGTTTATGTAGCCCATGATAATATTCATCCTGGGTAAGACGTTAGACCTCATCCGCGGCCTGGGTAAGACGTTAAACTACGTCCAGCATCAAGGCCTCTCATCAGGAGGTTTTGAGGAGCGTGGAACCACCGCTTAATTGCTGGTGTTCCCAGGTCCACCCTGACCCGGGGTGGTAGCACCTGTTATGGTCCCAGCTATGGGCAAATATTTAACTCTTACCAGCAATATTTTTTTTGAAAAAATTATTACCAGCAATACAATTTTCAAGGAAATATATTACCAGAAACAGATTCTTGACAAAATAAAATATTACCAGCAATAAAAATTTTGGTCAGCATTAAATAAGCCATTAAGGTTGATATGCCATAAAACTAATTAAACCAAACCAATCTAAACCAAAGAATACATACTCTATTCATAATGAATCTATCCTAAAAATGTTGTCGGCATTAAATAACCCATTGAGGTTGATATGCCATAAAACTAATTAAACCAAACCAATCTAAACCAAAGAATACATACTCTATTCATACGAATCTATCCTAAAAATGTTGTCGGCATTAAATAACCCATTGAGGTTGATATGCCATAAAACTAATTAAACCAAACCAATCTAAACCAAAGAATACATACTCTATTCATACGAATCTATCCTAAAAATGTTGTCGGCATTAAATAACCCATTGAGGTTGATATGCCATAAAACTAATTAAACCAAACCAATCTAAACCAAAGAATACATACTCTATTCATAATGAATCTATCCTAAAAATGTTGTCGGCATTAAATAACCCATTGAGGTTGATATGCCATAAAACTAATTAAACCAAACCAATCTAAACCAAAGAATACATACTCTATTCATACGAATCTATCCTAAAAATGTTGTTTGGCATTAAATAACCCATTGAGGTTGATATGCCATAAAACTATTAAACCAAACCAATCTAAACCAAAGAATACATACTCTATTCATACGAATCTATCCTAAAAATGTTGTCGGCATTAAATAACCCATTGAGGTTGATATGCCATAAAACCAATTAAAACCAAACCAATCTAAACCAAAGAATACATACTCTATTCATACGAATCTATCCTAAAAATGTTGTCGGCATTAAATAACCCATTGAGGTTGATATGCCGTAAAACAAAATAAACCAAACCAATCTAAACGAAAGAATACATATTCTATTCATACGAATCTATCCTAAAAATGTTGTCGGCATTAAATAACCCATTGAGGTTGATATGCCGTAAAACAAAATAAACCAAACCAAACCCATGATAATATAGTAAGGATTTAGTAAAAAAATAATCCAATTTATATTATACATATTGTGGTGAAGGAGAATATTTCCCTACAAGTTTGGACTCGGCCGTCAAACGAAATACTCCTACATCAAGAGGAGTAGCAGTAGCAGAAGTAGCTATTGCTGGGGAAAAAATTCAATCACGGCTAAACATTCCCTTCCTTAATTTCTATTCTACATTATGTTTCCCTGTACCAAATGTTTGTTAAACAAATTCCGGTTTTCTACTGTTGTTTTTGACAACTCAGTTACAACATTATGTCTACCGGCATAAATGTTTGATCAAAACGACCATTTTTGACACATTTGTAAACAAAAGTTATTTCTCGGTTTTAAAAATTTTGCAAAAATAATTTAGATATTTCTAAAATATGTCTTAATGAATATTAGCGAATTTAAAGTTAAATTAATCCGATTTGAAACAAATATTACTTTATAATAACATAAAATGGTGTATACAAGCATTTCTTAATAACTGGTGTCTCTTATTTTTAGACATAATTTCTACCAACTGTTCTTACTCCATCTGTTCTTTCTTTTTGTATATATATATATATATATATATATATATATATATATATATATATATATTATAAAGAGATAATCATACATTGAATCAATATTTGTTCTTTCTTTCTTCCGGGAAAAAAACCTAGTAAGACATATCACCCTATTAATTGAACTATGTACTTAGTTCATGTCACGTTAAATGGAAAACACTTACAACAAAAGAATTCGTGGATTTACCAAATTACAAAATTCATATAAAAAATTCTCACTTGAAATATTTGAACTTTAGCGTTTCGACTTGCACTTTCCAATATTATATAATTGTTAATAAATAACACATTCTAAATAAAAACATCTTGCGGTCTACAACACATTTATTTCGTCTTCGAGTTTTGATTTTAAAGGAAAAAAATTACAGCCTGATGATGAGGACATGAAGTTCTGGAATTTACTTGCTGCTCTAAAAAATACACCAGATCCATCTGACAACAATTTTATACGTAAGGATCGCATCATTCAGTGGATTCTTAGTAGTTTAATGCTTATATTAAGTCCGTTAGCAAAGAGATTTCGCCATTAATTGCATTAATATTGCTAATTGATTCAATGTATGATTATCTCTTTATAACATAAAATATATGCTGCTTAATATAATACGTTCATATATATATATATATATATATATATATATATATATATATATATATATATAATATTAGTGGTAAATATACACATACATATGCAAAATATATAAATATATATACGTAGGTGCATACACATTCATTTATATTTTTTAATTAAATATTCCGAGAGGATAGAATCCAGGTAGAACTCAATGTCCAGGACAGAGTAAGGATATAATAAAAAAGCTTAAACACTATTAGTATATTAGTGTTTAAGCCTTTTTATTATATATATATATATATATATATATATAGTTTAAAATTTGAGTTTCAAATATTAGAGAACAATGCTCAATAAATAGATGATTCTGATTGCAAAAATTAAATACTGAATTGTGACAGGCAGTTTTAAACCTCGATCAATCATCACACCACGTGTCACTACTCATCCTCTGTGCCTGTGGCAAATCGGGGAAGGAGATCGACCTTTCCCAGGTTTTTTCCCTTTTTTTAGGTTAATATTCTACTTTTTTGCAATTCTGTCTTGAATTATTTCAACCTATCTATCTATCTATCTATCTATCTATCTATCTATCTATCTATCTATCTATCTATCAGAGTGTCCTAACGAGTTATAAGATCGACTGTATGGACCTTTAAAAAAGTCGGCTATTTTCTCTTAGGTTAAATGTATGGAAGTGTGCCGAGATGAGAAATTTTCAGTACCTATATACACGAATTCTATTGAAAATAAAAGGCGTTGCCATATGTATCGTTCATCACTGAAAGTATCTCAGGTGTTTACTCCCGTATAAAAGATGCGGTCGAAAGATAAGACTAGAATTCTGGCATATTTTACCGGATGAATTTAGGACTCGTAAAACAGACCGGAAGGAGTTTGAAACGGAAACGAGTAAAGGTATGGAAGAGAAGGAAAAAAAAACAAGAAAGAAAGAAAGAATATGTGTGAATAAACTGAGAAAGAAGACGTGGGGGAGATGGTAGGGAGATACATTTTAAAATTAACGGCTTGCTGATGGCTGGTTTGAGTAGTAAGGGGAATGATTGGGAAAACTTCCGGTCCCAACTGACGTCAAACAGCAACTGAAATCTCCCGACAATTAAAACACCGGAAATCTAAGTCTCAAAAATTTCCAACCAAAGAATTTCTTGGTTGTAAAAAGAAACGGTTGTTTGTAAAGATATATTGACCAATTCTTGATTCTTAACAGATCTCCCTGGTGCAGCAAGAGTAGGGCCGGACATAAATTTGCTGAGCATAATCAGAATAAACGACAATGAGTAATATGTGTGTTTTATATACATGTATATATATCTAGATTAGTATTAGTATTTAATTCAATTCCAATCCAAAATGATTTAAATACAGATTTACATACATACACACACACACACACACACACATATATATATATATATATATATATATGTGTGTGTGTGTGTGTGTGTGTGTGTGTGTGTGTGTAAGCAAATATATATATGTCCATCGTCTTTTTCGTGTTGAATTTTTATATCTTCTAATGTTAATTATGTTTAAATGAAAATGTCCTGAAGATGGTCTTAAATAGACCAGAAACGTCCGACGTTGACTTTATATTAACATTAATACAGCATAATAATTGTATATTAAGGTTTTTGTTTGTTTTTTTCTGCATATTTTTCTTCATATATATATATATATATATATATATATATATATATATATATATATTAGCCGTGAATGACTTTTTTCCAGGAATAGCTACTGCTGCTACTCTTGGTGTAAGAGTATCTTTATGTTTTTCGTCCGAAGGCCGAATTCAAATTGTAGGGAAATATTCTCCTTCACAACAATATATATATATATATATATATATATATATATATATATATATTATATTTATATATATATATATATATATTTATATATATATATATATATATATATATATATATATATATATATATATATATATATATATATTTATTTACTTTTTTATATATATAATATTAAATTGATTTTTTTACTATTATCATACGGTATATAAACAATTTCAAATATTGAGAAATGAGACCTTGCCTGCTAAATATATGAAGATCTAAAAACCAGTGTCCGTTGCACAAAACATGTCACGCTGGTTTAATTTTACAAGCTTTTCATGTGACAGTTGAAATAGATATGACCAAAAATACTCTCTTAGATTTTATCGGGTGGCACGTATCTTGAATCCATCTTTAAAATTCACTAATTTATATATAAATATGTTTCATGCTGGATGCAATCGTCAGGCCGCCTCACGATTGCGTCTAGCATGAAACAGCCTGTCGCCTCTGAATGTTGACTTCAATGTACACTTTTATATTTATATTTACATACGCTTTATCTCTGATATTGAGCACTTTACCCCATAAATATAGGACACTTTAAAAGCATATTTCTTTATATATATATATATATATATATATATATATATATATATATATATATATATATATATATATGAAATAAAATCTTCTACACTCTTTCGTTTATTAGTCATTGAATGATATCATCTCACGTCCATGAAATTGCCTGACTTTTTCATGAGTATCTCTATAAAAAATGTCGAAAAAGCTAATAACATTTTTACTCTTGTATGTAAATACTTGTTACAAAATAAAATCCTTGTAATTGTTTTTATAATGTCCCTCTGGGAATGAAACGCGACGGCTAAGTTTTCCGTTTGTCTTTTTTCCATAATAGGAATACTTTTTATGGGGGTTCTATTTTCACAGGCTCAGTTGAAGTTGTTACACGTTTATTGACATATTTATTTTCCCTTTTTCAATGAAATGAATCTTTATGCTTTTCTTCAATTCATTCATATTAATTCAAATACAGTAAAAATATCAAGCAAACATTCCTGAAATTACAAGAATTCAAAGGAAACGGAAAATTGTTGTTCTCTGCAATTTGGCGTTCGGTGTATACTGCAATGTAATCAGTGTATTTAACACAACTACCATCCATTACTCTAGTTTGTAGGCCTCCACGAGTTAGGGTTGGATTGGCTTGGTTTACGGCATATCAACCACGACGGGTTATTTAATGCCGACAAGATTTTTATTGATAGTAATTTTTTTTTCAAAAATGTATCGTTGTTAATATTTTTTTTCCAAAAATGCATTGCTTCTAATATTTTTTCCTTTAAAAAATACATTGCGGGTAATAATTTCTTCTTCAAAAATTCATTGCTGGTATTAAAACCTATTTTTACACTTTCAAGGTGATTTGAGCCCAGTTTGGGTGTTAAATATTTGCTCATAGCTGGAACGCTATTCAAAACCTCCAAATCAGAGGCCTTGCTGTTGGATGTAGTTTATCGTCTTACCCAGGACGCGCCCGTTAAGTACAATAGCCCCAACCTCAAGCTGGTTGGTTTTACTTCAGTCAATTAAATACAAATTCTTTTGTGCTTAGCTCTCATTTTCGTTGCCTTGTTACGTTCTTCTTAATATCGTTCACGATCTGTAATCTCTCGGGTTGAGAAATCAGACAGCTTATTTCGATTTCCAGTCAAGTTCATTGCATACACTTGCATGCAAATAACCTTGAGAAAAGTAGGAATCCATGACTTTACGCCCAGCTATGTGTTAAATAGTACGACTTGCATCAGAAAAATTGCCTTTTTTAATGTCATATTCCTTCGTATTCATTGTTTATGTAATATTCCTTTTACAATCCAAAATATGTCAAGGCTTTCAATAAACCGAAAACCGAAAAATTGATAAGCCGTAATGACAGAATCTCCCTTGACAAAGGTGATTTTAGTTTTGAGAAAAGTTATGAACCAGAAAGAGCTAAATTTGTAGCAGGGTGTTGATATATATATATATATATATATATATATATATATATATATATATATATATATATATATATATATATAGAGAGAGAGAGAGAGAGAGAGAGAGAGAGAGGGGGGGACCTGTTTTGAGGTGCAATGGATATCGATTCGGAATGAGAAATCGGGGGAGCCGGGTTCGAATTCCAGTCAAAATACCCTTGGGAACGGTATGAATCCATCTCTTCTCCCTCCTGCTATGGGTTGAATAGCAGGGCAGACTGGGTTCTATAGCCTTGGTTTTGTAACTAGTCTACCACAAAAAACAATGACAACCTTCATTGAGACAATTTTTCAAGCGCTCAATTTCAATATGCCTTGACCCAGCATGAAAGGGTAGACACATGAAATGAACATGAGAATAATGTCTAATGGTGATACGCAGTCTGCAACAAGCGGAGAAACCGTTTTTTCAGGTGCTATATTTCGCCAAAAATGTCACACTTCCTTGATCTTGGGAATTACGGCTCCCTCCGGATAATTGCGAAAATATATCAACGGTGCATCCGGTTCGGGTTGGATTCTTTCCGGACAGACAAATTATGTTTATTAAACTCTACCATGCTGTCATGGTCTATATTTCCAAGAGTCAATGCATCTACCACCATATTTCGCTGGCTTGTAGGTAAGGAATTATTCTCCAACCTGAAACTCCTTATAGACCAGTGCTTCTCAACCGTTTTCAGTCCATTGACCATTTTTCTTCTTCAAATGGACAAATCCTATTTTTACTTTTTAATTTTCACATTAAAATACTCAATGAAAAGACAAAACAGTCGATTTACACTTTAAAATTTATTTCAGTAAACAAATACAATATATAAGATAATATATATATATATATATATATATATATATATATATATATATATATATAATATAATATTATATATATATATATATATATATATATATATATATATATATATATATATATGATAAAAATAAAACAAATGTAGCACAGCGTAATACCTATGTAATTTTTGAAATTTTCAAATATAATGGCCACGGATAATTAAAAAAAATATTATATTTTTAATTCTTCAAAGTATGAATGATTTAGATCCATTTTGTGAAAAATGGCTACATTTGTTATGGTTACGAATTCTCTGTGGACCACTAGAAATGCTATGTGGACCACCTGTGGTACCCCTGGACCACGTTGAGAGTCACTGCTATAGACAAAACGTTGCTAAACACTCAGTACTTTATTGCTATTACTATGCCAGATGTTCAGACAAATTACATTCTCTTAGTTTCGCTTAAACATTCTCAACTAGGACCCTCCACCATGCCATGTTCACAGTTGCAAATTATCCATATTCCATTCCTATTCCATTGGTAAGGAAGAAGTTCAACTCAGCTTCTTCACCAGAAACAAACTCCCGAAATGATGATTCCCTGGCCGCTTCAAGTCCATGGTCAACCTTTATCTATTCTACAAGTCTTCATAATGTATACTTCTTACTTCCTCCAAGATCAATCTCAATCAGTAACGCTCTACCTTGAGTAGATCTTGGTCCCTGTATTGTCTGAATAAACATTTTAAAAAAATTAAAATAAACTACGTAATATGTGACTGGAACTGGTGTTTGGCGACTTCAGTGCCTGTTCCATTTGATTTATTATTCTCCACACTTGTCATTGCACTCGATTTTTTTACACTTCCTTTCTCTCAAACATTCTTAGGAAATGTATGAATCCATCTCATCTACCCCTATCAATGGGTTAATTAGTAAGTAACACTTGTATCTGAAAAACTCATAGTTATCTCCAAATAATTACCATAGCAACATTCACTCGCAAAAAATGTTCAGAAAAAACAAAATATGTTTTGGCTTTAAATAACCTAACAAGGGGTTGATAAACCCGAAAAAGCAAATCAATCAATCAACAACGCCTGTATCAGATCAATACAGCAAAATTGCATTGTTTCTCTTTTTTACTGAATACCAAATCACCAGTTTTTTCACCAAGAGAATGATTTTCTGGTAGTAATGAAAAGTACAACGCATATGGTCTGTATTGGATACTTTTGCTGTCCCCAATAGGGAAATTATGGTGACTACTTGTCAGCGACAGAGTGGGTGTAATGAGTGAGAGAAACTCCCCTCTCTTAGAACTGTAGACCCATAACCCACTTACTAAAGAATCTTCGACTGAGAAATTCTCGCCTTCTCGCTTGTTGCTGATTTGTTGATGAACCAATGAAAAAGCGCTACCAAACCCTACCTCTTCTTTATTTGATTTGTTTACGGAACTTATGACCGTTAATTGATGCTATCTAATATATCATATTTTAGAAATACAATATATGTCCTATAACATGCTTGTTAGGATTTTCTTTTAAATCTTTAACTACCTTATTCTTCTTTCATAGCGATTTGATCTTGCGTAACTTTTTGAAAAGAAACAAGTTACATTTTTCAAGAAATTACACACTTCAGGAAGCTCAAATTTTCTCATCAGATGTGGTCATTCGTGCTTGGTGAAAAGGATGAAATAGACTCACGTGACCGTTGGTGTCACTTGAATCTCATTGCACGCCTGTAATGAATAAGAAATGATTCAATAGTAGTTAATTATTTGTCTAATTATCTTGCATGTATCGACCTTCATGGCTTCATAGATTCTGACGTCAAGTTCAGAGATGTGGAATGAGACACTGATGGCATTTAATACTGACCAGTTTTTCACACGAAAAAACTCAATATTAAGTTAAAATCTTTTAGACGTTTTTCCAGCGACTATTTTCATTCGTGCCAATCACAATAGCGATCTTTCGGCTTCTCGAGTCGTACGATGATATTGCATGGTCGTTTGGTAGGAACAGACAGTGCTCTACGAAACTCTTCTCGAGGTATTCCTAACACAAAGACTTAGAATTCCGTTCTTTAATTCTGTTAGATTGTGGAATTCTATTAATCTGTCCAGCGAAACGATTCTAAGAGAAATTGAAAAACGGACAGGGTCCATTAATGGCGGACAGAATTTTAACTCCGTAAGATAAACGGATGACACTGTATTGGTTCGGTTTGGTTTATTTTCTTTTACGGTATATCAACCTCAATGGGTTATTTAATGCCTAACATTTTCACGATACATTCGTATGAATAGAATATGTATTCTTTGGTTTAGATTGGTTTGGTTTATTTTGTTTTACGGCATATCAACCTCAATGGGTTATTTAATGCCGACAACATTTTTTTATTGCTTGTAATATTTGTTTTGTCAAAAATCTGTTTCTGGTAATATATTTCCTTCAAAATTGTATTGCTGGCAATAATTTTTTTCAAAAAAGTATTGTTGGTAATAGTTAACTATTTGCCCATAGCTGGGACCATAACAGGTGCTATCACCCTGGGTCAGGGTGGACCTGGGAACACTAGCAATTAAGCGGTTGTTCCACGCTCCTCAAAACCTCCTGATGAGAGGCTTTGATGCTGGACGTAGTTTATCGTCTTACCCAGGACGTGGATATAGTTTAACGTCTTATCCAGGACGATACACTAAGTTGATGACAGAAAACTGAAAGAACTCCTTAACAAGCTAGTTGTTATACTATTGTCCACCAATAGAAGGCCCAACAGCGAAGAGAATTAATGAATCAGTTTGAAGAGTCTCTCAGGAATCTTTTTCACAAAATAACAGTTCTGGGGAAGAAGCTGTCTGGGATGAACTTCAACATTAAAAATGGAATACGGATGGAAGATGGGCCGGTGTCGTGTAGAAGGTTGATTTACTTCTGATGTTCTGCATTGTTGGAACTAGAGGAAGTCGCTTGCCTGAACATCGGCCGTAAAAACAGCGTTAGAGTCTTAATAGGTGAGGAACGATTCGTCTATAAGGAAGGAGATGTAGAATTAAAAATAATTCATCACGCTTTTGAAATCTATCAACGCCGGAAAGTGAGGATTAGGCAATACAGAAAGATAGAAACAGTAACCCATATCCTGTAAGAAGAGGGAATGCATTGGTGTGAGCAAAAGAGACAACCCAATGTCGGAGCCGCTTACTGGAGACTTCAAACTAAGCAGTCACATGAATTTAATTATCTAAGTACTATAGCAACAAAATCAGAAGCCATAGCAATAGAGAAAGATGCTTTTCAAAAACTAAGCAAGAGATTAAGTCATTGGCAAATCTTCTAAGAAAAATCTATATATAAAATCCCCTGACTTCCGTTAGTCTGTCTTACACACCCTCTAAAATAGCCATACCCATCGAAAACAAATTTTGGGGAGAAGTGCAAACACGTAAGGGGGTACAAAATAAAGTATTAATTTTTTTTAATACAACTTTACGTAAACTGCCTAAACTAGCTAAAATCAGTTGTTTTCGAGCGAAAAACTGACTACTTTTAGGTGTTTTCCGACTACTTTTCAGATGTTTTCGTAACTTTGCAGACACCATTTTTTTAAACAAGAATCAAGTTTCCAGTTCGACCTGCGATTGCAAGAACTATAAACAAATCACAAGCCAAACGCTCCAAAAAGTTAGAATCTGGCTCCAGAAAGAAATATTTACGTACGGCCAGTTTTATGTTGCATGCTCAAGAGTAAAAAATCGTAAGAATTTATTCTTCGCCATTGAAAAAGTAAAAAAAGAAAATTTCTTTAAAAAAAATTGTTTACTATGAAGTCCTATAAAAGTTAAATGTTTAAAATTATTAAACCCCGAAGTAGGGTTTTTTTTTTTCAAAGTGTTTTTCAAACAAATTAGCTTATTCAAATTTCATCGATTGGTTTACGAAATTGAACGAAACGTAGAGTTTATAAATCTCGACAAAAATGTTAGCGATAAATTCAACAATACTAAATACTGTGAGGATGTCAACACTCGTCAGAAAAAATTCGAGTAATT
The DNA here is from genome assembly GCA_903632075.3 of Acanthosepion pharaonis. Classification (NCBI taxonomy): domain Eukaryota; kingdom Metazoa; phylum Mollusca; class Cephalopoda; order Sepiida; family Sepiidae; genus Acanthosepion; species Acanthosepion pharaonis. The sequence goes on along the minus strand of CAHIKZ030005493.1, from coordinate 766,984 downwards.
GTAACTGCTAGATTTGCTAGACAATATCTAAGAAATATCCGAGAAATTTTCATAGAAGAACGAATATTTTCTACGAAAATTTCTCGGACATTCAGGCCGGTAAATGTTGTTTAATACTATTTATTATAAACAGAGCATTTGCTTAAATATTTGTATCTATAAAAAGAATGTATGAACATCAAAATGTCTTTAAAATATGTATATATGTTTTCACAGATCAATGGTGAAAAAACGTTTTGTGCGGGTGAAGCCTGAGGATTTTGACAAAAGCCATCTTTCTTTGAACCTTGTGGAATCACAAAGAACACTACCAAATAACAGAATCCATATCACTTGAAGATTACCAACAGCAGCAACAACTAAAATGGACAGGTTGGCATCTCAGTCCTACCCTTTCACTGACTAAACTGCTAAATGCAATCGCCTCTTCTACTTAAACAGCTCCTTCTCTCGCACTTCCCGAAAGTGGAACTCCCTTCCTTTTGCTTGCTTCCCTGATAACTATAATCTTCATATATTCAAATGTAATGTCAATCGACATCTTCTGCTATCTTGATCTCCATCTTTTTCCTTATCCTTTTCCCAAACACCCCACTTTACTCTTTCTCTCACTATCTGTAAATCCTTGCGTGCTAGGGGCACTCCTGACTTGACTTGGGGTGATATGCTTAAAAAAAAGTGAGAATGAAGAAAAGTGTGAATGAGAGAGAGAAAATAAAAAGCGAGGAGAATGGAAAGATAATAAATAAAAAAAAGGTAATAAAATGGGAAAAGACAAAAGGGAGAAATTGCGAATCTAAACAAATTGATACAGAAAAAATATTAAAGAAAGAGTGAGAAAATAAAAAGGAGAAAGAAAAAAGAATATAATAAAAAAAAGGCGAGAGAAGACAAAAAACGGATTGATTAGGAAATAAGTCAGAGAGCGAGAGGGAGATGAGACTATACTCGGATATAGAGAGGGTGAATTAGAAGAAGAGAGGCAAGTATGGAAATAAATATTTAAGCTGGGAACTTTATAGGAAGAGGAGGATTAGAATGAAAAGGAAAAGAGATGAGAGCAGACATGGAGAATATCTGAAAGAAAGAAAGAAAGAAAGAAAGAAAGAAAGAAAGAAAGAAAGAAAATGTCAAGAAAGAAAAACAAGGAAAGAAAGAAGGAATGAAAGAATTAGATAAGGAAAAAAGAGACAAAGAAAGAAAACAAAAGAAAGAAATTTGTATGAAGTATAAGTAAAAGAAAGAAAGAAAAACAAATGCGAAAAGATGGATATAAAAGAACGAAAAAGAATAAAGGAAAGAAAGGAGAGAGGAATAAAGAACAGGTAAGAAGAATAAAGACAACGAATGAATTAAAAAGAAAGAAAGGAAAAGGAAAGAAAAAAGAATGTCTGAAGAAAGATAAATAGAAGAAAAAAAGAAATACAGAAGGAAGAATAAAAAACGAAAATAATAAAGTAGAGAAAAGGGAGAGACGGAAAGAAGAGGAACAAGAAAGAAAGAAAGAAAGAAAGAAAGAAAGAAAGAAAGAAAGAGAAACAAAAAAGAAACAATATCAAAGAAAACGACAAAACAAAAAGAAAAAAGAAAGAAATGAAAGAAGGAAGGAAGGAATGAAATAAAGAAAAAAGAAAGACATTAGGAATGCAACCAAGGAAGAAAGAGAAGAAAGAAAAAGAAATACAGAAAGAAGGATAAGAAAATGAAAAAGAATAAAGGAGAGAGAGAGAGAGAGAGACAAAGAAGAGAAAAAGAAAGAAGACAAAGAAAGAAAGAAAGAAGAAATAAAAAAGAAATAAAAATAAAATAAAGAAAGACAAAGAAAGAAAGAAAGCCACTAGTGATGAAAACAAGCGATCTACTTGGGTCCATTTGGAAAGCAGACAACCAATGAACGAGAAAACATAATCAAGGTCAAAATGGCGTCGTTTCTATTTGCAAGCGCCATTGACTCCCGAATACTTTTAATATGACGTTATAATAGCTGTGAGATAAAAGCAAGCCAGCAACGTCACCTGGCGGCGTTTATCATTACCACAATGATGAAACAGTAAAACTACGGACTTTTCTTCAGAGCCTTAGCCCATTCCACAATCCATTATCGGTAAAGAGATGACGTATAAATGAAAATGCGTTTCGTCTATCAGATATGTGGATGCCATTTCCTACCCGGGCATTTTCCTGTCTGGATATCACGAAGACCATAAAAACGCACAGCTACAGCACCCCACCCTCTTTCTAACACGTACAGATACATACACACACACACGCACACACACACACACATATATATATATATATATATATATATATATATATATACTATGCTGCTCTCTGCTCTATCTCTATTTCGCATTCTCTCATACTCTCCCTCTAATGATATATTATTATTAATATATATATATATATATATATATATATATATATATATATATATATTTATATTGTAATCCACAGACAGACTGTTTCGCTGTATCATAGCTCATCAGTGTGGCTAGACGCCCTGTTGCCTCTAGCTAGGATCGAAACCTAGCTGAAATGGCGTCAGTCAGAAACCTACCCATAAGCCGTTGGCGCACGGCAGAGATGAAGGTGAATTTAAGCGTATTTATTTTAAATAAACATGCCAGTGAATGAGAGAACTCGATTCATTTTATCTAATAGTATTGCATATATATATATATATATATATATATATATATATATATATATATATATATATATATATCACCGAAACGGAAATGTCCTCACTTCTGACTTAGAAGGCCTTCCCTCGATTTGGCTGTTTTTTAAGATTTGGGGAAAGTATTTTAGCAGCCCTTGTACACACACACACACACACACACACACACACACATATATATATATATATATATATATATATATATATATATATATATATATATATATGAAATGTTTACTAAACATTTAAATATCCATTATATCCTGACGTCGATGTTTCGTGGTAAAAATTTCTATTCTTCATGGGTGCGTTTTAAACGGTATATTTCCAGTTTTTCAATGATTCTTGCAACAAATCGTGTCAAGAAGGAAAAAAAATGGAAATACCGTTTAAAATCCCAACCCCTGAAGACAGGAAATTTAACCAAGAAACAACGATGCCTGGATAAAATTGATATTTAAACGTAATCTTTTCATACAATATCATTAACTCTCTATTTTTTATATTATTTTAATACTTTTAATATTGAGAAGCATATATAAAAATATCAGCTGTTTCTTAAATATTAAATCTGACACACACACACACACACACACACACACACACACACACACACACACACACACACACATACACACAAGATGTAACAAGAACATTATCCGAATCGTGTAACACCATAATTAGCGATCCCATAAAATGTTTAATTTCTAAAAATCAACTAAACTAATTGAGTTTCTTTTATCCGAGTTTTCAGATAATGCGTTTAGTCATCTTGACACGATTTGTCGTATGAATCATTAAAAAACACTTTGAGATATTCAGCTAGAAAGAGAATAGGTTAAAATCGTTTTGTGTCTGATCACTTTCTTCCCAACTGAGAAATGCTGAGAGGAAAAAGATCATTCAGGCCTCCAGTAATGGTAGCAACATTTATACTCTGGCTTCCATCTTCAACGTTCATTCAAGAACCATCAAGAGAATGGTTAATAAGTTTAAAAAAGAGGGAACAGAAGAGAGGAAAATTGTATAAGGAGGTCAAAACATGAAAAGGGGTTGTCATTTTAGCTTAGAGCTAAAGAGATTAAGTAGAAAAGATCCAATTCAATCTTGTTTCACCAAGACAGAAAGTTAGAATGTTAGAGAGGACGAAGACCATCTTGACTATGTTAGCAAATGATCCCGGAATAATAAATATTTCAATATTATTTCATTTCTTTATGAACTTCCGATCCCGAGCTATGATTAATTAATGATGATCATGTTTTTTTTTTGTTTATATTCGATTTTATCAGAATTCTTCTAAGACACAACGGCGCAGAGCTCAATCTAACTTTTGGGCAATTTTAGTGTTACACGATTTGGACACTTTTATTGTAACAGCTGATATATATACTTCTATCTATAAAAGGCAGGATGTGTGTGCGTGCGTGTGTGTAACGAATGCACGGCCGCAATTTTCGACGGATTTGCACCAAAATTTACATGCACATGCTCCAAGTTAGCGGGAAGGCCAAGTCCGACTTTCATTTCCCAACTCACATCGATAGTGGAAATAATCGATTTTTTCACGGTTCTACGGCAGTTTTCATGTAGTTTGCGGCCATTTTGTACTGGCCAGAGTGAGAGCCAATAGCTGGCTGCCACGAATGGACAGGAAGATTCTATTAGCCAGCGTGAGAGCCAACAGCTGACTGACATGAATATTAATTAGCATGCTAGCATGCAAAAGAAATCGATAGCTGCATTCGTCACAAGTGTGAAAAATATAAATCTGCATAGCACTTTACTCCAATTGACTCATTCGCATGCTTAAACTCTACGTTGATTCTGATTCCGCAGAACTGGGTTGGGTGTGAAAAAGTATTTGTTCTTAACATTCTTTTTTCATTCGGTTTTTGCAGTTACGAGTCCTTTTTTAAAGCTGATCGTTTTGTGTTCATTTTGTTTAGTTCTTTTATCGTAACAGATTTAATGTTTAGTATAGAGCTTAGAAAAAATTCGCAGTGTGAGATAGGCAAGAAGTAAGGCATGTAGCAACATCAGCACGGCAAAGGACACTCCTTTAAAGGCAAGGAATGGCAAAAATATTTTAAGTCAAGTGATAGCGATTGGTGTATGAGTCGTACGATTTTTGAATCAAGCACGGGCAACGCCGGGCCATGCTGCTAATATATATAAGAAAAACAGACCCCTTTAAGTTCCATTGTAATAGTTTATCTCACCAGAGACCTTTTAAAGTACCCTGGATCTTCAGATATCACTTCCACTTTTGGAAGAGATGTCTGAAGATCCAGCGTCCTTTAAAATGTCTCTGGTGAAATAAACCATTACAATACAGCCTTAAAGTGGTTTGTTTTTCTTTATATATATATATATATATATATATATATATATATATATATTATAATAATAATAATAAAAAAAAGACAAGAGGAACATCATTTACGTCAACACATTTTCCTCATATATATATATATATATATAGTGTTTCGGTATAAGAATCAATCTTTTTATTACTGATTACTCTCATTTTTATTGCTGTCTGAAGATAGTCACCATGCAGTAGCTTTCTCTTCCTGATATATACCACTCTCCCCTATAAATATGCCAAATTTTTAAACAATATATACTTTTCTTTAATCATTTTACCCCAAACAAGACAATAAATCCACTAAGTCGCAAGAGTTTATTGAGTGTGAGACTATATAAGAAAAAAAGAATATAAAACGTCTGTAAATAAAAAAAAGGCAGAAAGACTTACATAGGATATTCTACAACCACACTTTCACGTTGACTCACTTGCTACTTTTCACTGGTCTTTAGACTGTTATTCATGAAACTCCTCTCACCCTTGTCAAACGTCTTGTGAAATGAGTTGGATCTTTTCTAATTGATCTCTTTAGCTCTAAGTTGAAATAATGATCCCTTATCCTGTTGTGACCTACTGACCCAATTTTCCTCTATAGCGTGTCTTCTTTTTTCAACTTATTCACCGTTCTCTTGATGGTTCTTGAATGAATTTTGAAGCTGGAAGCCAGGGGATGAATGTTGGTACCATTACTGAAGGCCTGAATGATTTTTCCTCTAACCATTGCTCAGTTGGGAAGACAGTGGGGCTGACACAAAACAATTTTAACCTGCGTTTCTTTTAGCTGAATAATTCAAAGAGATTTTCAGTGAATCTTATGACAAATGGTATTAAAATGGCTACACGTCTCCTCTGAAGACATGAAAAAAAGAAGCTCAATTAGTTTCGTGTTTTTTAGATATTAAACATATGTGAGACGTACAATTATGAAGTTACTCGATTTGGACAATTTTTCTGTTACACCCTGTATATATCTCGTTATTTTTATATTCATACATATCTATCTATCTATCTATCTATCTATCTATCTATATATATATATATATATATATATATATATATATATTGATGAATGTTTCATTAAATAATATAGACAAGTTCTGTCTATTTATTTTAAGTAAGTTCTTTTCTTATTGTCTGATACCAACGGATTGCCATACTTAATACTTCTCGTTTTCACTCTTGCTTTGTCATGTGTGACGTCACGAGCAGCGACGCGATTTTCGCTTCCGCGTATTGTATACGTATATATATATATATATATGTAAATAGCCTGACGATTGCGTCTAGCATGAAACAGACTGCTGCCTCTATGTGTTGACTTCAATGTTCACTTTTATATTTACACATGCACTGTCTCTGATATTGAGCCCTTTATCCCATAAATATAGCACACCTTAAGACTATATTTCTTCATATATATATATATATATATATATATATATCAAAATTTCTCACATGAATTTAATTATCAGTGATATAATTAAGACATTATGAAGGAGAAATCGTTTTTCTTATCTAAAAACACAGAATATATTTACACCCACCGCCCCAGTTTGACGCGGACACCGGATGTAGCGATGATATTTCTTGTCAAATTCAAGCGCCGAATAGCTTTCTGAAAAAGAAAGTCATTTCTTTCTAGAAGTGACAAATCATGTCCACTTAAATTTTGGCTAATTATCTTAAAAAGAATTTATTAAGATGTCATGTTTAACTGGGAACACCTTGTTCATTTGAATGTGTGAGCCACAACAACTGTCTGGGAAATTGTAAAAATTCCCTTAAATGCAATAATGAATATATTTTTGTCTAGTACATTCAATATCAGTTTATGCATACGCACATGCATATATTCACACACTCGCAATTTTTTTCAGAATGCTATATATATATATATATATATATATATATATATATATATATATATATATATATATATAATAATAATAATAATAAATATACATTTATACATCGAGCAGTGTTTTATTTCCGCCAGCACTCAGGTATTTACTCGTTCCCCACTAGAACAAGACGTGACACAAGGTCGGATTAATGTGGGGACCTGAGCGCGTACACCCGGGCAGGGACAAAAATTCCCTCAGCTCCCGCAACCGTCGGTTGCGCTGGTCTTTGGTGCGAGCACCGATCCTCCCTCTTGTGTAATGGGAGGGCCCGGCCTCAGGCAGCTGTTCCCCAGGGCTGGGCACCTTTACAGTATAATTTTCCTCAGTTGCCCTCTGTCCTTTGACAGAGAAGCCCCTGAGCGCACTCTGTCCAAGGACAGAGACGCAACTGAGAGATAATAAGAAAATGCGAAATTACCCGAAAAGAGGAATTTACGCACCAATATTAATATATATTGTTCCTTTACAGATATATTTTAGTTATATCTGAAATTTTACACAAACACACACGCACACCTATATATATATATATATATATATATATATATATATATGATGAAAATACAGTTTTCAGGTATGCTATATTTATAGTTAAAATTGCTCAATATCAGGGCCATAGCTTGTGTAAATGGGAAAGTGAGCACTGAGGTTAACACTGAGACACTGAGTGGCGATAGTTTGTTTCACGATTGAATGCAAATCTTCAGGCCATGTGTGGTTGATCGACTATTTATATAATTCTGTTCAACTGGACATTAAGGAGAGGAAAGCCAAGTATTTGAGGTATATTGTATTATTTTAACGGTTTTGGGATTTTAGGCAATAGTTATATTTTGAATAATTCTGAAGTATGTATTGCATAAGTTGTTTTGTAACTCAGTATTTATTATTGATTACTTAGAGTATTTTGTATGTATTCATTAAGTATTCTTTATTGTTATTATTAAAATTATTTACTTGTGTGGATATACATGTATTCGTAGTTTGTTACTTTGTTTATTATCTATTTAATTAATTTATTTTTTTATTATTTTTGTTTTATTTTATTTTGAAGGTTTGTTATTTTATTTGTTTAGTTTAAAGTATTGGCTTTGTCAAATGTATGTTACATCATATGCGTTCTATACAGTACGGGTATTTTCAATCTATTTGTTAGTGTTTTACTGGGTATTCGTTTTTATTGTGGTGTAATGGATAGCAGCTAGGATTGAGGAATCGGAGAACCGAGTTCGAAGTCCAGTCGTATTCATTACATCCACTTACGTGTTAATACCCTTGGAAAAGGTATGAATCATCATCTTTTCCTTGCCAGCTATGAGTAAATAGCAGGACACATCGGGTTCTATAGCTTTGGATGACAACTGGTCTACCGCAGAAAGAAATGGCAACCTACTGCGGGAAAAAATCTTCTACGTCAGTCATGTATCGAAAGATGCATGATCGCCTAAGCTTGTATCATGTATGGCACATAACAGAATGAGTTTCTGAATGCTGTTTTCTTTGTTTTTCATTATATTTTGGCCTCATTTGTTTTTTGTTTTCTTTTTATATACGTTCAAAAAGCATTGTGCTATCAGCGTATTTAGTATTACTACAGGTTTTTTGTTGTGTGTCGGTAGTTTCTTTGTTTCCAGATTTCTTCAGCTACCCCTATGTATATTTTTCTTCTTCGGTATATCATATTGCTTCCCATACAATTGCCGTTTAAGGAGCATTCATACTTTATTCTGCAGTGTGCTTGGTTTATGCGTGTGATTTGTTGGTTGTATTTTTGTCATGTTCTCTTTGCAACTGTAACTAATTTTTCGCGTTTCATCTGACGTAGTCCTCACGGATAAAACGCGTCAGCAGTAAACTTTTCCATTATGTCTTACAATTTTCAACATACATATATATATATATATATATATATATATATATATATATATATATATATAATTAATTATACTGTCTGAAAAACCTTAGGTGTTTTGGCTTGTAAACGAACAAACCAATACCCAAGGAAAAATAAGGGATAAAAAAGAAAGAACTAAGAACATGTAATTGAGGCGAAAACAATCGTCCAGAATCCAAGCTCAGAGTCCAAAGAAAAAAACCTCCAAAACGAGTAAAGCAAAAGTAACTAAGTAAAGTGCTTAGTACACTAAGTATTGTTTTATTTATTTTTAGTTTTTTTTAGTCATGTGATCATGGTTATTTTTATGTTGTAGGCTATATGTATTCTGTTCCAATTTTACCTCTTTGGCCAGCATACCTTGACGATCCGCGTATATATATATATATATATATATATATATATATATATATATATATATATATTTAAGGTTCCATGTAATAAATTATTTCACCACAGCCCTTTTAAAGGACTGCTGATCATCAGACTTTACTTCCAAACAAAAAATGAAAAGAAAATTTACACATTTTTGACGGGCCGTTGAGCAGTCAAGGAAGATCGAACCCTCTTGTATTCCAAGAGGCATGTAGCAAGTATTCGAAAAATACCTGCTACTGACAGCGTGAGCCTAAAGTTAGACACACAACTTTGACTAGCATCTTAGCAATGATTTACGCTTGGGATATATTTTCACAGTCTCTTTTTCCCCTGCCTTGCCCTTCTATTCCCACCTGATTCAGGTCTTTTGTCTGTGTGTGTGTGTGTGTGTGTGTGTGTGTGTGTGTGTGTGTGTGTGTGTGTGTGTGTGTGTGTGTGTGTGTGAGAAAGTCTCTGCGTGCACTACCGTCATAAAAAAACGTATCAAATGGGTGTTTTACGATCTGGACGCCACCGGCTCGATTACTTCGTCTGACGCACACACAGCAAACTTTGTCACAAATTTGTCTACTCAAGTAAGGGAAAGAGAAGGCCGTTTTCCATTATCGGACATTTTTCGAGAATACACTTTGTAACAGAGCATAACTACAAAGTAGCGTCTATCCGATTCTTTAATGGTAGAGAGCACTTGGTTTGAAAACAGTGTTACAGCTTTCGATTCCTACGTTTTCTTCATTATGACTCTTGGCAAGCAGAAATTATTTTCACCATTTAAAAAACAAGGTCGTCTACCTAAACGAGTGCAATAATTAAATATAAAATTTATTTACATTAATAAGAAATAAGGTCGCATGTCAATTTCCATTAGTTGTTATATATATATATATATATATATATATATATATATATATATATATATATATATATATTGTGTTTATTTAGGCAGCAATTTTTCATTAATGTATGTTTCATTAAATAATATAGACAAATTTTGTCTATTTATTTTAACTAAGTTCGTTTAGTATTGTGTGACGTCACGAGCTTCAACGTGATTTTCGCTTCTGCGTCACGTATATAAGAGTTTGTCGTTGCTTTGAAATTGTTCATGCAGCAAGGGCAGACTATCATTGTTGTTTCGTCCGTGTGTTGTTTGATTTATTGAAATTGTCATCTTTGATAATGGCTTATGTAAGCCGAAAGCTTAGATTGGATTTAAACATGTATCAATATGGTGTTTTTCTTTCGTCTTTCAACGATAATGTGATTAAGCTTATCAGACAATATGAAAGAAACTTACTTAAAATAAATAGACAAAACATGCCTATATTATACTATATATATATATATATATATATATATATATATATATATATATATATATATATGTATAAGATATATGTAGGCAGCAAGTTTTCATCCAAGTTTTGTTAAATTTAACAGACAACGTATATCTATTTAATTTTTAATGTATTTTTCTCAATTTCAAATAGAATTTTGTACACTGGAATTGTGGGCGAATTTTATACTTCTTCTATTCGTTTGTATTTAAGTACTTTGGTCTCTTTTCATGGACCACGTGTTGTCATTGTGGTAGGCAAGGTTCCGTTGGCGACATCTTGGTATTTTATAGGAAGCTGAAAGTTTGAATCAGTCCAAAGTTACGTAATGTGCAACTAGAAAGAATGCATAAAATTTTATGAGTGTTATTTTACACATATTTTTTTTTATGCACACTTCAAGATACCGTAGTAAAAGCTATTTTATATAATGTGGGTTGTTTCTCTTATAGGAGTAAATGGATAGCAGCTCGGATTGAGGAATCGGAGAGCCGAGTTCGAATTCCAGTCGCATCCATTACATTCACTTACGTACTAATACCCTTGGGATAGGTATGAACCCTCGTCTTCTCCCCCAAGCTATGGATAAATAGCAGGACCGACTGACTTCTATAGGAGATTGTTGGAATACGTCAGGCTTCCTGGAGAGGGTTGAACTCCGCCAGGCTATCTTGCCCAAGAAAAACCACGTCTTCTGCGGTTTCAGTACCTTTGGTTCGTCTACGGCCCTGTTGGGTCGCAGGATTCGTGATCGTTTCCCTTATATAATATTAGTTTCTTCAGTTTCGAGTCTTTCTTTGGATTAGCTATCGTATAGTATTTTCGTATTAGTCACTAATTTTGTCCTCTGTTGATAATTGTATTTTGGTTGGCTATGGTGTGCTGTTCGATATACGCACGGATTGTACTAACTTTACAACCAATCACAAGTTAACCTACGAGAAAATGGGCTGCGTGTGTGGCCAATATAAAAATCTTGTTTTTAATTGTTGATATTGGCGGTGAATTCACTCAAAACGCATGAGAATCCATTAACAACATTATTTTTACATAGTAGGGTCACGGGTTATTGGTAATAATTTTGGACTTTTGATAGTAATTACTAAATCTTTTTATAGTTTATTGGGATTGTTAAGGAATATGCACTGGTAAATTATATTTCTAATGACATTTTCATTCTGTTTATAATTAGGGTGCATTTGGTTACGTTAGTAAAGAAAACGTGTTAGGAAAGACACACACACACATATATATTACTGCAAACGTCGTTATAGCAGACACTTCGTATTTGAAATAGACGACTAATTTTTTATTTATTTAACAGTATGTATTACATCTATCCTTTTTTAAGGAAAACTACTGTTTTATCTGGTGTGCTTAACCGATCGGCCAGGAAAACCATCACAGGTTCTATCCCTACCGGAGAACACATTTTCTGTATTAGGATTCCTCGAATGCGCAGGCCGATATTCATAATACACACTGTTTAATAAATAAAAATGGGACGTTTATTTTAAATACGAAGTCTCCGTTGAAGAAATAAAATTTGATATTAAAAATAAATCCAATAATTCTAATACAAATATATATATATATATATATATATATATATATATATATATATATATATATATATATATATAGTTTTAAGGCATGCTATATTTATGGGTTGAAGTGCTCAATATCAGGGATAGAGCGTATGTAAAAACAAGTAGCAACAGTCTGTTTCATGCTTAAACGCAATCGTCATGACCTGAAGATTGCGTCTATCAAACAGACACTCAATCCTCTGGTTGTTGACCAATGTATATATATATATATATATATGTGTGTGTGTACACAACTCAAATATATATATATATATATATATATATATATATATATATATATATAAAAGATATGTTTGAGGTACAAAATTTTATCACTGCCATATATATATATATATATATATATATATATATATATATATATCACCGCAGAACAATGCCTGTGTTGTAAATATGAGGCAGAAAATAACCATACAGCTAAGATTCATTATTCTGATGTTTCTTAATCAACAATCGCGTAATAATAGTCTCTTGTGTTTCTTTTAACAAGTTAAAAGTGAATCCCACCAAGAGTCAATAATAGCTTCTTCAACTCGATTATATTTAAGTGGAGTTATTTATGTCGTTTCATTGGTCGACTCACGATTTTCTTTTTTGTGGATTCTTATAATAAAGTCATTGTTTCCCTTGTTCCAAAATGATTTCTTCTCTACGGAGAAATAAGGGAGTAGATGTTGTAAATTCGTAGATTTTGTAAATTCATTTTCACAACTTCCGAATGTTTTCCTCGGCTTTATAAATGATGTATTGCAACTGAGTGGGGAAAAAAAAGCGACATTCAGTGTGGCTTGCAAGACATTTTCCATTTTTGGAATATTTCTCAAGTGACATGAGCTATATATCGTCTGAAAGAAAACATTTTTACGATTTCAGAACCTTTCTAATTTTGTTCAAGTATTTATTAAGATCATTTGAAGTAAATCACAATTCGCACATGAATCCATTCTGCATATCTTTCTATATTATTATTATTATGTACACTATTTACATTATTCGTATTATTGTCCTCATCTTTGTCGCCATATTTATTATAACGTTTCAGCCCTTCAGTATCTGTCTATATTTCTGAGATGAGGTATTATGTACACTATTTACATTATTCGGACTATTGTCCTCATCTTTGTTACCATATTTATTACAACGTTTCGGGCTTTCAGTATCTGTCTATATTTCTGACATGAGGTATTATGTACACTATTTACATTATTCGGACTATTGTCCTCATCTTTGTCGCCATATTTTAATGGATGTCAGTTATCAGATATTTCCTGGTAATTTCTCCACTGACTTAATCGGTTATTGAACTCACACTATTTGGGTCCTGTCACTGGATCTACCTAACGTCTTTATCCACTGTGCCATGTGTCCGTCTGTGTATGAATTTCTGGGTATTATAAATCTAATGTCTTCATCACCCATTAAACATGGCACGTGGAACTAGAACAGTCTACTCCAGCGAGCGAAATAAAGGGTTCGGTTCGACATTCCAACCATCTGAAGAAGGCCGGAGCGTACAACGGCCATTCTGGATAGTTCTTTTCTGAGTATTTGTGTTATAAACGTCAGTTGACCTTTTTGAATTGAATCTTATAAATAATAAATAGGTGACATTATTTTTAAAATAAATGTCTTATATCCAGTGGGCTTTGTTTTTGCTCTGCAACAAGAGATTCAGTCGAATTTCACCCTTACCTTGACCCGCGAGTCAATAATAAAAGGAGAACAATATATATAAACAACACACCAATCGATTTCAATATTAGTCGAAATTTATAACAATCTGAGTCAAGCGGAGGTCTTGTTAAATTTAAGAACAGCGTGACCTGTCGCACAATTCGATACGGAATATTTACTTTCGACCGGTGGCTATCAGTAATTAGAGTCAACTTCAGTACAAGATCAAGGGGCTCAGACTGAGAGAAAGTGCCGGAAGGAAGATTAATTATTCTTTTACACGAAGATGACAAGACAAAGAAAAAAACTGTTGTCTATAAAACTAAGGAAAACAGAAGTGGGTCAGGTAGGAGGACATGGACGACGGTCGCTGAATTTTACTCCCCTCTCCCCTCACGCCTCAACCCGCCTTCAATCGCTTAAGTTACTACTTAAGAATAAAATCTGGTTTACTGCTAGAAATTGTTTTGTTCTTCACTTGCGGGTAACGATCTGGCCGAAGGGTAATTTTTAAGCCAGAAGTGTTTGACTGAAAGAAACTGTACCCTGACGGTAAACGTGACGTCCGGTCTGAGCTGCCACATAACAAATGTGAAGCTGGCTCGAGAGAAATTGAAAATTATTTAAAAAATACTAACAGAGTGAAAGCATTTTTGGTAAAGCAATTCCGAGAAGGAAAAGAAAAGAAAAAAATTAACAAATAAATCTGTCATTTCATAATTAAGTCCGGCCTTGATATGAATTAGCGAATGTTCAAAACGCCGATATAAGTAGAGGAAGCGACTAAAGCATTTTGCCATGTTGACAGTCACATTATCTCTCTTTACCACTCCCTTTCTCTCTTTCCCTCTCCTTTTCTCTCTGTCTCTCTCCGCAGACAGACAGACACACGCACAGGCACAGACACACATATACCGGGTGTAACCGAAAAATTATCCTAATGGTGGGGGAGGAACAGTTATAAACAAAATGGCACCCAACAATCTAACATCTCTTTCTCTCTCTGTCTCTCTGTCTCTCTGTGTCTCTGTCTCTCTCTATCTATCTCTTCTCTCTCTCTCTCTCTCTCTGTCTGTCTATCTCTCTCTCTCTCTCTCTCTCTCTCTATATATATATATATATATATATATATATATATATATGATCTCCAATTTCTATTTAAACTCACTGATATATATATATATATATATATATATATATATATATATATATATATATATATATATATATATATATACATACACATACATGTACATATAAAAGTTTCCAAGAGGATAGAATCCAGGAGAACTCAATGTCTAGGACAGAGAAGAATATAATAAAAGGTTTAAATATATTATTATTCCATGGTTATAATTTATTGCACTACAAATCGTAATTACGATCCAATTCATCAGACCTACAAATTCAATTTCTGATTTCTTTTTGAATTTGTAGGTCTGATGAATTGGATCGTGATTACGATTCCAATGTAATAAATTATAACCATGGAATATTAATTAGTGTTTGAGACTTTTTATTATGTATATGTATGTGTGTTTGTGTGTTTGTGTGTGTGTGTATTGATGCATGTTTCATTAAATAATATAGACAAGTTTTGTCTATTCATGTAAATTCTTTTCATATCGTCTTATAAGCTTGATAACATTATCATTAAAAATTAGTAAATACTAATATATCTACAACAGATCTTAACAAAAAATAAGTTAATCATATACTACACTAAATCTAGTATATCCAACTCAATTATTCGCAATGATTCTTCCCCCCACCCCGTTAGCGATTCGCAAAAAAATCAGCATAGTTTACAAATTCAAGTGCCCTTTAGGAGATTGTATCTCCAACGGATTAAATAATATTTATGTTGCTTACATCACAAACTCACTTTCACGACGCTTGACTCTACATTTGAATGATAACTCTAACATTTTTAGGCATTTCAAACAACATGCCTGGCCGCGTACACAATTCCGGAAAATCCTCGTTGAAAACACAACTATACTTAAACATGAAAACAATAAACAAAGACTAAAAATACTTGAAGCTATATACATAAAACAGTTCAAACTCTACCTGAACAAAATAAACTATGAAATCTCCACAAATATTCTTAAATGCTTATAATTGATAACAGAAGCCATTGGTTTATACCAACGGCTTCCCATACTTAATACTTGTCGTTTTCACTCTCGCGACGTCATGAGCTGCGGTGCGATTTTTGCATCCAGCGTCTCGTATGCACGATTTTGTCGTTGCTTGGAAATCTTACATGTAAACATAAACAGACTATCATTATTGTTTTGTCCGTGTATTGTTTAATATATTGTAATGTAATTGTCATCTTTGGCAATGGCTTATGTAAGCCGAAAGCTTAGATATGATTAAAAATTATGTATCAATATGGTGATTTTCTTTTGTCTTTTAATGATAATGTTAATAAGCTTATCAGACGATATGAAAAGAATTTACATAATATAAATATACAAAACTTGTCTATATTATTTAATGAAACATGCATCAATGAAAAATGCTACATAAATACACACACTATATATTTATATATATATATATATATATATATGTGTGTGTGTGTGTGTGAGAGAGAGAGGGGGGTAAAGTGTGTAAAAATCGAAGAAAAGAAATAATCTTCAAACACAGATGTACAAATTTAACAAATAATATTATTAAGTGTAAAATATGTTTTTCATTTAATCTGAAAGAAATAAGAATATAAAGTAGCCCCGTTCAGTTGATTCTTAGAATTGTGCTGAGGAAAATAAACGCAATTAACGTTCATACGGACTGTTTTACAACACGAATGAAATAATGAATTGTGTTGATATAGACAGGCTCGTAATATGTGTGATTGTCACACAAAAAGCCAAAAACTACTCTCTGCTATATGTGCGTAGCGTAAACATAGCAGGAATAGGCTGTCAGGAAATCGACTAAATATCAGCGCAAATCCGGCTAATGAGAACTAAGCTCGAAATATGTTATGTTTCTTTTTTATTTAGTTTTTTTTTTATTATTTATTTTGTTTTTCTGTCGCTTTGTATTTTCGGAATATAAATCTTGTTTCTGATATAAACTGGTTTCTGAAAATACTTTTAACGCAATGAGTAAGTTGGGAAATTAGTATTATTCACATGCCGGTCGAAGGATACTGAAGAGTCGTCTATTCTTTTAAGTTACGCTATTGACAGGAAAATTTCGGAACACAGGAAGTTCAAAGATAGAGTTATTAAATTTAGAAATTTTATTGTTTAATAAATATATTGCTTAATTTTTAATATTGATTTTTTCAGGGGAAATGATTTTCAGTCATTTTTCTGGATGTGAGCTTTCATTTTTTTAAGCATACGACACAGAAATAGGTGCCTGCTTTTTCAAAGTTTTTGAGATGTGTCTCAAGCAACCTCGCTGAATTTTCAATAAATGCTGATGTGGAAATTTGAATTTGACATTCGTGTGATCCTTGTTTTTTCACAGAATTGAGCTGAGGTCTGTGTGATCTTACTTTTGAACAGAATTCAAATTTTGATTTTTTTTTTACAATTTTAGAATAATTTTTACAAATATATATATATATATATATATATGCTCCTGAAAAATATATTTCGGTTGAGCTCTCTGGGGAGGAAGTGTGAGTTTGTAAACAGTAGCTATTACGGCTAATAATGCAAAACTCTTCGGTTCTCTCAGTCACTGTGTGCTTATCTAAAAATAAATGTGCTTAAATTCACCTTCATCCCTGCCGTGCGCCAACGGCTTAATGGTAGAATCCACAACTGATACAGACGGGTTTCGTTCCTAGCAAGCAACCAGACGTCTAGCCACAATGGTGAGCTGTGATAAGCGAAAACAGTCAGTCTGTGGATGACAATATATATATATATATATATATATGTGTGTGTGTGTGTGTGTTTGTGTGTGTGTGTGTGCATTCGTATGTGTGTGTGTAAGTGTGTGTGTAAGAGAGAGAGAGAAGGAGAGAGGAACAGAGATGTAAACGAACAAAAACAAACCAAAGCCTGAGTGCTGGACAGTTTTATCTACACCTAGCAGCATGGCCCGGCGTTGCCCATGCTTGATTAAAAAATCATACGACTCATACAGCAATCGCTATCACTTGACTTAAAATATTTTTTGCCCTTCCTTGCCTTTTTAAAGGAGCAATTCTTAGCCGTGCTGATGTTGCTACATGCCTTACTTCTTGCCTATCTCACACTGCGAATTTTTTCTAAGCTCTATACTAAACATTAAATCTGTTACGAAAAAAGAACTAAACAAAATGAAGACAAAAGCCAGTTCTGCGGAATCAGTATCAACGTTGAGTTTAAGCAAGCGAATGAGCCAAATGGAGTAAAGTGCCATGCAGATTTAAATTTTTCCCACTTGTGACGAATGCAGCTATCGATTTTTTTGCATGCTAGCATGCTAGTTAACATTCGTCTCAGTCAGCTGTTGGCTCTCACGCTGGCCAATAGAATCTTCCTGCCTATTCGTTGCAGCCAGCTCTCAATCTGGCCAGTAGAAAATGGCCGCAAACTACATGAAAACTGCCGTAGAAGCATGAAAAAATCGATTATTTCCACTATCGATGGGAGTTGGGAAATGCAAAGTCGGTCTTGGCCTTCCCGCTAACTTGGAGCATGTGCATGTAAATTTTGGTGCAAATCCGTCGAAAATTGCGGCCATGTATTCATTACACACACACACACACACACACACACACACACACACACACACACACACACACACACACACACATCCTGCCTTTTATAGATCGAGATTTTGATTCAGGTGTACAAAATGCACGTACATGACTTTTCAACTCAATCTCTGTCTTGCAAGGTTGTTTGCAGATGTGATACGTGACCTTGGTTTGCGGTCACTGACTGAAATACATTACTGTATATTTTGTTACGTCTGGTCAAACCACCAAATGACCTACACACTAAGCCACATGTATGACAGGTATGTTATGGTGGATGCAAGCTTCCCTTGAATAAATAAAACGTCCGCACACATTTCACTTTAAATGCCTGCATATATTTCCACGTCCCCATCGCCTCTATACATTTGCAGAGATACATGCACAGCAAAATTGCAACAACGTGCTGCATCTACTTGCAAAAAGGAGATTAAAATAAACAATATATTGACAAAATTGATTTATTAATTGAAAGAGAAACTGTTTATGGCATTTGAAGAAATGAAATTAGTTAATTAGCGCTAATGAAATAAAGAAATCGCTAATTGCTTTCAGACGACGCATGTTCATCGAAAGTCTTATATGCCATTTTGCTGGCATAAACGAATGAAAACAAAAGACGAGAACAGCAAGGATTGTTTACATTTAAACCATAAGCTCCACGTGCGTGTCGGCTTGTCACCATGATGAATTCAGAAGTGCCCGTTCTGTCTAGTGGGCAAGGGAAATAACGCAATTGCATTTTGAGTTAACATCCTTTATATGAGGAGTCAGTTAGCATCCCCAAACAGACAGGTTTATCGGCGTCTTTTTTAATAACGGAATCTATGAAAACGCTTCAATCACACAAAAAGGTCTTATCAATTTTCATGAGATTTATATTGTTATTTATTTTTATTACCTAAATATTTTTTTTAATTTTTTATTACTATAATAAAAATTATTACTATAATATTTTTTTTATTACTATAATAAAAACAATTGTCATATTTTTCGTTGGTTCATTTTAAGGAAACAAAGAAAAATATGACAATTGTTTTTATTATAGTAATACAAAACTTGTGTTTAAAATTTGTATCTGCATTTGTAAAAAGAAAAGATAACAACCAGGAAATTAATTGCAAAAAAAGACGTACCAAAAAACATTCTTTCTTAGGTGCCAAGTATGATGCGCTCACGTCTCTTTTCCAATTCATGATTGTCTTTGCAGAGGAATTCCTGAAGTAGGCTGCCATCCCTTTTGCTTGTTGCAAACCAAGGCTATAAGCCTGAGTTCGTTCTACTGTTTAACCCATAGCCTGGGAGAGAAGAAATGGTTTCTTACTTTTTCCCCGGGCTATTTACTTATGAGTAAATGTCAAAAAATTGACTGAAATTCAAATCTTCATTTCGAGCCGTTATCCACAACACCGTCCGCACATCCAGGCTTACAGTACCCTCTATTATCAAACGGTCACCTATCTCGGTACCCAACGTAAGCAAAAAAGACTTGCGTTTTAAAATTCCAGTAAATTTCAACTATCTTTTGAAAGTTTAATTTAATTAAATCAGATATTTATTCTTTACTTATTGAAGGAAATTTTCAATTTTTATGAATAAAGAATTTAAATTTAACACAAGAAAAATAACAATCTACTCCGGCGATTTGAATAAAGGGCACGATTCGACATTCTGGAAAGGTTAGCGAGTACGAAGGCAGACACCTGATGAAGGCCGTAGAATACAACTACCGAGAGATCTAAATAAATTAACAAGTTAAAACCAACAAAAGAAATCTTTAAAAGAAGAAACGTGCAAGTTGTACAAAGGGAATTAAGTTTGGTAAATATTAACCGACATGCAAAATCTCGGAGGCATGGAAGGTAGAATGAGAATATTTCACCCCAGTGGAGTTAATACAGGCTTCGTTTCAAAAGGGACGGTCACCGAGTACAATGACAGACATTAAAGAGTGTACAATGGCCCAAACCTGCTTATATCAATAAACATGAGTTGAGCATATTGATGCGAATGGAAAGGTAATTAATAAAGATAATTCATCTGAATAAATTCCCCGTCAAAAAATACAAGCATTACATTTTGTGAATTGATAATGGAAAATATTCAATGCAAGTTTAAAAGCCGCCCTATCGGGTGGCATTTAAGCTAGCTCCTACGGAGGGCTCTTGATTGGGCCTTCGGCTTGTTCAGGAGTTTGAGAGTCCGTCTTTGCATATTCTCAGTATTGGAAGCTCTCCTGGCTTCTGTTTGATCTGGTTTTTTATTTGCACGGGTCATTCTTCTCCTCGCTGCAGCCTTGGCTCTTTTGATTGCAATCTGGTCCTCTATTGGCAGAAATTTCTTTTTGCGAGACATATTGCTGCTATATGCGATAGGCAACAATAAACTACAGAAAAACTCAAAATTTATCGATGTATTTAAGTATTGCTTTAATATTTAATCTTACCTTTTAAAAGTTCAACGATAATTCTTCTGCCGCCACTTAATTTAAAGACAATTTGATGTACGTAGGTCCTTACTTTTACTATAATCAATTATTTTTATTTTATGGCTGACTTCCGCTGGATTACGCAATGCATTTTTATTATTCCCAAATTTATTTCCAACTTATAAAAATTGTTTTCGTACAAAAAAATTCGCAAAAAATCATGTAAAAAAATCGCCCAAAATAATTGCAGTAATAAAAACTGATAATCCAAAATTTCAGGATTGCGGTTCCATGTCCGGCCCGGGATTTTTTTTTAATTTGCTCACGGAGTCGGTCTGATTCCAAAATAGTATATGTTGGGCCTAGGAGTAAAGTGATTCAATGACATTCGCATTTATCTCTATAGATGATTTAAAATAAATGATTCAAAATATAATTTTATGTCAGTTTTATATATATACTGATGTGTCAAAAGTGATGAAGTAGCTTCCTAATATTGTGTGTGTGCACCAAATAAAGTCTATTGACATGGAATCAATTCTGCAAGTGGTTAGAAGACCTCAGATGAGATGTTGAGCAATGCCATCTTTATTGCTGTTTACAGCTCCTTCCTATTTGTAAATGAAGGATCTTGTGTTTAAGCAAACCTCTCTACCACATCCCATAAATGCTTAATTTGACACATGTCACGTGAATGTGGTGGTTATACTATTCGTTAGAAGTCTACAGAATGACAGTCCTCTAGAATCCAATGAGTGATGGCACAAACTCAGGAGAAGGCTGTGTCCAGTGTCATGGCGTTAACAGAGACACACTGGAGGATCTTCTGCTTCCATATTCCATGGATGCTAATGAACACTAAATTGACCTGCTGGATATGTGTCTGATAACTTTTGCATCTGTGACTACAGATAATTCTAGCCAGACATCTCCAGTCCCAATCATTAAGGAACCATTGTCAACCATTGCTGTGTTCATGGCAGGCAGTAATACTTTTCATAATGTATTCTTAGTGCATACATGGTGCTAAAGAACATTGAACAGATCGGCTGGATATGCATCTGATAACACTTGCATTGAATATGGATGTGATCTGAGCCAGATAATTCTAGCCAGATGCATCTTTTCACTGCAGTTGCAGTTCATAGAGTAAATTTACCCTTCAAGTTTTGGCTTCTTGTTTTGTTTTGAATTGATTAAATTTTTCATTGTTTTAGATATAATTTTCACAAATTTTATGCTGAGTTTGGATAAAATCTTTTCGGCTGTAGTTTTGATAGAGTTAGTCGGTAGGTTAATATATATTTTGGGTATTTGGGTTTGTCATGAAGAACAGCTTTTCTATTTGGCAATATTTTATGAGCCTTTTGTTTCACACTTAATATGAAATAGGGTGTTGAAAGGTCTTTTTGAAGGTTGAGTATTTTCAATATATTTCTCTTCTTCATGTAAATATTGAGGGCTGCAAATTCTGAGTACTCCTAAATAGAATCCGATGATTTTTCCGAATTTTATTTTGCTGTTATGATGGGAATAGAAGGTTTTATATATATATATATATATATATATATATATATATATATATATCGACGGAGAGAGAGAGGTAGTCAGTTTAATACCGTAAAAATAACAGATTTATTTATATATAGACCGGCACCTCTTCCTAAGTGTCTGCTTACTCGGCATAAAATCAATATGGCAATCCCAGGTGTAATATCTTAGTATTTTAAGAAAGGTGTTGCAGACATACGTATGGATCTACATGAAGTTATTTTGAATAGATATGTGTCTGATTTTCCACACTATAAAAAACTTCAAACGCAAACATTACTTGCAATAAGTAACAACTGGCGATCTGTGTGCCTAAATCGCAAAGGTTAAGTGTGGTAGAAACAAAGCCTAAAACTCAATGAAAGCCAATTATGACCTGGCAATGAGTCTGGGTCTCTGGTTCGGCGCTGGTGTAACTCTGGAATTATGCGATATCAAACGATGCGTATAGTAAGATAAAAAAAATAATATACTTAATACTCTTCTTGCAAAGCGGAAGCAAAGTATTTTATTGCGTCATTCCGACTCAAACAGAGATACATATGTCTTCCGGGAGAGAATAACTACACACTGATGACATGACCTCATAAATTTCTTTTCTCACCACAACAACAAAATAAAATCGGAAACACTAACTGGATTTTATTTAATTTCTAGTCCTTAATATTTATATGATGATAATAAATACATTGAAAAGACTTTTAAACTCATCACATACACTAATTATTTCAAATTCAACACGAAACAGAAAGCTCCCCAATATTTTAAAAATAGAAGAATGAACGATGTAACCAAACAAACTTAATGAAACGAGATAGATTACACTAACTCGCATTATTCTCACAACTATAATTGAAAAAACTCATCTCAGCCTAACATAAAATTTGTTACAACTGTTTCTGAGACAATAAAATACGTAATATTAAACAAAATAATAAGCTACAACTTGAAGGAGGAATTTACTTTATCACTTGTAGTAATTGCCACAAGGAATACATAGGAGAAACCTCACGGAATTTAAATAAAAGATTATATGAACACAAAAATGATCTTTTACAAAACAACACAATACATTAGTCACTCACCGTAATGAGTACGACCATAATTATGATTAAAAATGCTGCTTAAGAGAAAGCAATTTACTAAGGAGGAAATATATAGAAGATACTTTAAACGCTAAGTCATCCACTGTAAATTTACGTCCAGATTCTTACAGCATCTCCATTTCCTTGGGCAATCTTTTATTGTCACAATATTGGATTATAGCCGAAAGAAAACTTATTGTAGCAATTAATGCCTGCAAACGGTTCCTTCTGTCGCTCGCGTCCACAACACTTGTAGCTAATTCAAAGTTCAATCGAAAATCTGTCGTAACATTTCAACGGGTAACATTCTAATGACAAAACGGGGTCAGAAATCCCACTTTCACTTCGCAATAGCAGAAACGCACGTACGTCCACGAAGCTCAAAAAATCGTTCTCCCGGTAAGCAAAAAAACAACGGCCTTTATTCGCCGAGCGATTTTTCTGATTGGACACACCATTCAAGGGAGGAAAGAACATTCTCATAGTTTCTCTGATACGTAAAGTAGCGGGTTTTTGCTAATTAATTTCTGTAAGTCTTCCTCGGCCGACCACGTACAAAACACGTGCTCTTTTTTGAGTTAAGTGATTTTCTCTTTTGCTACAAGGATACTTAATATTAAATAATAAAAACTAAAGCGTAAGGAAACTTAATAAAATCGGCTAGACTACTTGCTTAGAAACGTCTAAAAATAATTATATTTAAAAAAAAAATTAAATTTCAGCGTTCCCTTTTCCTGTCGGTGCATAATTATAAACGATTCTGGCAATTTTATATCTCCCCTCCCCTTTCTACAAATATATATTTCCATCAACAAAAATATTATTTTAGTCTGATGAAGTCCTTCCTGGAGACGAAACATGTTATACAGAATATGACACAAGGTTGAGCTTAAAGTGGGATTTCGATCAAGCGAGATTTTCATGCCCTTCAGCACTTTTCCTTTTGTGGACACCTCAAGTAGCTAGCAATGACACCCAGCCCGCTCCCGAAAGAGAGGTAATACTTGGAAGGATGTCCTCCTGGGGATTGAGCTAATATTAATTTTACAGAACACCAGGTGAGAATTAGTGATTTACCCAGCGTAGTTTCGATGCGACTCAAGCCTGAAAGTACGATGATCCCAGTGATGACTGAACTTTCTATGCAGTCGCCATTGATTTAGTGCAGCGTTTCTCAACTTTTTCACCCTTGCCTAACATTTAAAAATAAATTACATGTCTCATGGAACCCCTGCGCAAAAACAAAATTATATACCATATATGTCTCATTTTATTTTATCCACTGTGGCATGTGTCTTTGAGGCGTTGGTTAGATCCAGTGACAGGACTCAAAGAGTGTGAGTTCAATACCCGGTTGAGGCAGGGGCAAATTAACAGGAGATAACTGATAACTGACATCCATTAAAACATGGCACGTGGAACTAGAACAGTCTACCCCAGTTCGACATTCCAACCACCTGAAGAAGGCCGGAGCGTACAACGGCCGAAATGTTGTAATAAATATAGCGACAAAGATGAGGACAATAGTCCAAATAATGTAAATAATGTTCATCAGGGAGTTTTCATTCATACAAAAAAATTCTAAACTCAGACGTAAAAAATAAATATAAGTAACCAATATCATATAAACTATAATATAAATGTAAACAAAACGAAAACAGATAATTGCTGTATCAGTTTTTTGTTTTTGGGTTTTTTTTTTTATTCTTTACTGGCAATGTTGAAATAAAAGATAAGGTAAATCAAGGCAAAATATCCTATTACAATAACCAAGAACATATTGTGTGTGTTTAGTAATATTTCATATATGATATTAAATAAAAAGTCAAAATTGCACTAGCTTATTTCACCTGTTCTCACAGAACCTTTGGGGATCTTTTACGGAACCCTAGTTTTCCGAAGAACCCCGGTTGAGAAAAGCTGAGCTAGTGAGACAAGCTTGCTAAAATTACACACGTCGAAGTGACCCAGGGATTGCTTAGTATAAACGTGAAAGCAACTATCATCATGCTTGTATTATTGAAAAGGTCACGGATACAAATCAGCTATTGAGTAAATAAAAGAGGCGAATTTCAAAGAGAGAAAGCGAAAAAGAATGAAACAAAGAGAAAGAAAGAGAGATGCAGGAGTCAACATATATTTGCTAAGTACGACTTTGATTTTTTAGCATAAACCTGTAGACAGAATAGCGGGAGAAATTCGTTGATTCTTGAAAAAAACCAAAGAAGAATCAGCAATATTATTGGTCCTGACCTGACGTCTCGGCTTCAGCCACTTCCGTAAAGCTGTAATGTAGGTTCCCTGTGCTTTTTTTTTTCTATAAATACATTCATGATAATTGTTTGGATGAACTCTCTCCTATGGTAAAATAGTTTTGTATTTTTTTTACATAAATATTCATTGCGGTTAGATTTTTAAATTTGTTGTTTTATTCCTCTCGACCACAGTCAATGAATTGTACATATGAGGACTAGTTAGGTTCATAGAGACAATGAGGTATTATGGTGGGTGTAGTAAGAAAGGTAAGTAAGAATGTGTTTTTGTGGCGTAAGGAATATTGTTGTATATTTGGGTTAGTGTTTGTGGCTAGCTAAGTTTAACGTTAAGACAAAAGAAGACCGTCCTTTTCCCCATACCCCGTTTTCGATTTGTGCCACATTTCTGGGCATAGAATAAATATCACTGGTATCCTATGGTACCTAAACTTTATGAATTGAAGCGTAGTTGAATTGGCTAAAAGTAATCGTAAGTTCAATGCTAACAGATGTTTTCTTGCTTGTGGCAATCTTTTCCGACTCCATGTTTTCTAGTCAACTTTGATCTTCAAAACTTTTAATGCAATGTCAGTCATTGTCTATTGTTTTCTGGAAAACTCTTATTGATCTCGCTCTTTAATAATGCTTCTCTTTTGTTTTTATTCTTTCACACTCAGTAACCTCTTGTGTCTTAGTGGCTTTACTACCTTACATGGGGAGAAATGATTAACCCTCCCCACCAAAGAAAACTGATAAGATTAAGACAACAACACTATTGTATTTACCATGGTGGACTTCATGATGACCAATAAATATGGTCCTATTTACCTCATTGCCACGCGTTCTCTCATAAAAGCAAGATGTTGGGAGAAGACCAATAATTTATCTTCATGCTTCTAAAACCTCCACCAGCAATCAGTGTTACGCCCTAGTCCTCTTCTATATTAGCCCCATCACCAGGATCGGAATGCCTTTTGCTATATTCGATCATTTAATAATAATAATAATAATAATAATAATACCTGTATAATGAGTGTTATCATAGCCCCCTCCCCTCGCTACTCTGTTCACATGACCAAGGTCATACGTTATATATCTCCCTGACCTTGACCTTTCTTCATTGCGTTGCCGCACTCCTTTCAATTTAAAATAGCATGTTCGTTTAGATTCTTAATAAACCTAATGTCTTTTTAGTTGTTTCAGTATTACGAACTTAGGCTGAATACTTTTCGGAAACATTTTGATACTTTTTATTCTTCGTAGCCATAGTGTATAAGATGTAAATATATTTTGTATTAATTTTAAGTTTGTCATTTGTTGTCCGCTTGTTCAACTGCCAGATTCCACTTTTTTTTTTATTTTTAAATTGTTAGTGGGCCTCTTGTGATATTTATCCCTCTTTGGGGGGCACAGGTATATCATATCGCGCCCCCTCCTGGAAGACACTACATTATTAATTTCAATTCTGATATCGCCTTTTACATAAAAAAAACTTTGCTTCAGACATCAGGTTATGCTTTTATATTCAATATAATTCAATATAAGTTCAATATAAGTTCAATACGTTTGTAGAATGTTGGAAAAAGTTATAAGATTCTTTCGGCATGTGAATCTTGTTTGTAGTTTTGTTTTTTCGTGTTTTGTTTTTTGTTTTTGTTTGTACCGAACTTGACCGACCATGCTTCGGTTTTACGTACAAATTTAATGGTTATTGTGACTGTATTTTATTTTATTTTTTTTCTCTTGGCCGACGCAGTGAACATGTCGAACTAACAACCAAAAGCTAAAATAAGATTTAAAAGTCAAAAAAAAAAAAAATTAGCCGGGGCACACGGCGTCGTTTTACACTTAAATTGTTCATTCTAGGTGCAGTTCAATTTGAGCAGACATTGTAGACAGGAAAACGATGACCTCTGCCCGGGTGGCGAGCGAGTAGACCGGAAGAATAGTATTTTATTGCGTTATTCCGACTCAAACAGGACACACATGGCCTCGCGGAGAGAACAACTGGAGACAAATATACACGCACATGTGCACAGAAGATAATATCTACATTGAAATATCCTGAAAGGCACGCGATCTTATATAGGTATTGGCCTTTCCTGGGTCGGAAACACACATGTCTGGAAACACAAAATAACACACAGGTGGACAATTCGAAAATGGCAAAAGATTATGGGTTTGTGAACATTTTGGGTATATTTAAATTTGGAATAGAAAGACAGATAGAAATGAAGAGACTGAGATAGATAGATAGATAAATAGATAGATAGATAGATAGATAGATAGATAGATAGATAGATAGATATGAAAAGAATATGGATTTTTAGATAGATATGAAGTGAGTGAGATAGATTATTTACATTGTTCGAATTGTTGTCCCCATATTGTTTTTGCCATATTCACGACGTTTCGGCCGTTGTACACTCTGACCTTCTTCAGGTGATAAGAATTTCAAACTGAACCCTTTATTTTGTCCACCATGGTAGATTGTTCTAGTTCCATGCACCATGCCTCCTTACTCTCAACTCTTTGGGTCAAGTCACTGGGTCCAGCCAACGCTTTATCCACAGGGCCATGTGTCCTTGAGGCCATCAGTGTGCGAATTTTTGAGAGTTATAACTTAATGTCTAACGTTTATTACCAGAGCTCATATTGCAATTTTTGTTGTTATTCATTGCTTTTTCTCTAGCACTCCGTATTACTACTTCCCATATTGTATTCATTTCTATTCTTGACCAGCTTAGGGGATTGTTGCAGTCTAGCATATGTGCTGATTCCTTAAGTTTCCGTATTTTCCAGTGATTTTCTCTATTGTTTTAACCTCATCCCACAGTGAGGGGGGGCAGTGATCTCCTCTTTCCCTCCATATGTGGTCAGCTACGCCTGATTTTTCTATTTCCCCTCGTGTTACGACTTCACGATATTCATGCAGTCTTACCTCAAGAGGGAGGACTGTTTCTCCTTTAGATTTCTTACCACAGCTGCACGGTATGGTGTACACAAAGTCCTAAATCATGTTCTTCTCTATTTACACGGAAGATGTGTCTGTGAACTGTTGAACAAACTTTTATAAGTCGTCCTGACTACAGATCTTTTGTATTTTCTCCCATAATCCTTTCCCATAAGGGGGGGTAGGCAGACCGAAGTTCTTTTCTAATTGTTACTATCCTCTTATGCCCTTCTATCCAAGTTTTTCGAAGCTGCTCTCCTGTACCTGGACTAAATGTTGACTATTTCTTATTTATGTCTGTGGATCGTCACTTATGACTTTTGCACGATGTTGCAAGAAGAGGACAATCCCTTTCTTGATACTGTATAGGCGGTGGGAGTTAAAGCTGAGGTATTGTCCTTCTTCATGTGGTTGAAATGTCGAACTGAACTCTTTATTTCGCTCACTGGGGTAGACTGTTCTAGTTCCACGTGTCATATTTAATGGATATCAGTTATCAGTTATCTCATTTCCTCCTGAAAGTTCTCAAGGACACATGGCACAGTGGATAAAGGCGTTAGTTAGATCCAGTGACAGGATCCAAAGAGTGTGAGTTCAATATCCGGTTAACAGGAGAGAACTGACAACTGGCATCCATTAAGCATGGCACGTGGAACTAGAACAGTCTACACCAGTGAGCGAAATAAAGTGTTCAGTTCAATGTTCCAACTACCTGAAGAAGGCCGTAGCGTACAACAGCCGAAACGTTGTAATAAATATGGCGTATTTGTGATAAAGATGAGAACAATAGTCTGAATAATGTAAATAGTGAACAAAACGAATTATTGATAAAGCATAGAACATGTTCAGTAAAATAGATACATCAATCAACCAAAAGAGATGGCTCAATAAAAAAAAACTGCAGATCACTGAAGAAGTAGGTACGCATAAAAAGCGAAAAAATCTTAGGCAGGACGTATAAAATATAAATGGTAACAATCATTATAGGATATATGGGTGATATTTAATGGCAAATAAAACATATCATACATAAAAAAAAAAAAACATAGAGGGACCCGTAATATTACGGTATGAGTTTTGGTCAACAGTAGCCAATAGAAAAAAAGTACCAGGATCAGACGATATTGTTTTAGGAAATACAGAAAACTAACATTAGTTGGTGATTGATAAGTTTACAAGTTTGCAATAAAAATAGAAAGGGCAAGAATAGTTGTGGATTTTTCTTCAAGACACCGTAACAAGAAATGTAATCTTTATTATCTGAGCGTGCAATGCAAATGCAAGATGACCAATATCCGTGTCTCATATATATTACCCGGAGCTTTAACATGGAGTAAAAAGAAGAACTACACGAAATATTAGATAAGCTTGATTTCCACAGGAAATTGTTCCAAATCTACAGCAGGACAATCCTAAGAAAACGAGAAGACCTACAGTGTTTGATTGTTGAATGGAATAAACTTAAGAATATAGAATATGCAGAGGACACCATGTTGATAGCAGACTCAAAAGAATTCAAGAAATAGAGGAAAGTAAGAAGAAAGAACTAGCTATAAGGAAAAAAACGATTTTGCACATGAAGTCATGATTTACACTGAAAAGATATTCAAATTATTTCTTTCAAATATAAACTGTACCGAGAAAAGAAAGAGAAAACACAAAACAAAAAACAGAAATACGACGAGTAATTCTATTGAAAATTTTCTTTATTGGCATCAGTTTATTTATGAATTATTTATTGAAGTATGATTGACCTTATTTATGATTTTTTTTTATCTTGGATTATGCTTCAGTTAAAGAATTGTTTATTGGAAAAGGCTTGAGTTTCTTTATGAATTGTTTACAGAAGTAAAACTCAGAAATTTATCAATTGTTTATTGGAAAAGGCTTCAGCTTTTTTATGAAGTGTTTATTGGAGTAGTTGGGGGTTCCGATATGTTGAGCTGTCCACCATTCTCCACCATCGGCTGCTGTCGTGTTCCAGAGGCCGGGCCTCCGTCTATCTTGGAGTGCTCATCCTATAGCTTGTCTTGGGCGGGGGAGGGTAACCTGACGTAGCTCATCCCTCTACATATATATATATATATATATATATATATATATATATATATGCATATTATTTGAAATGCACTTTTTGAGTTGGATGTTCTTGGAATGGATATGAATGACATTCTTGCTTATTGTAAAAAGGCCGTAATGGGCTAAAATGTTTGCGAACGATTGAACCCGATGTACAACCAGGGTTTAAAATCGGTGGATGTAACTTTAATAACATACGCTACACCACGGTTGTTACAACATAACATTATTGTGCCAGATCCAGAAAAATGTAAACGAAGTATTAGAAATGGTAGCCAAGAAAAGGATGAAATGAGTAACGAAAGTGTAAATGAAGAATGCATGGTTTGCAGAAAAAGAGACTGTACAAGATGCCAGTCAAAATGAAGTAGATTATGAGCATAGTAACATCCTCATAATACGTCCCCTGATCGGTTGTGGTCGTAGAATCACTGCGCAACTGACTAATTCCCTACACATATTTGGTTTCAAACCCGGAGAGATAGTTATGCGTAGTACGTCTTGTGTCAACCCACAAAATGAATATTTTCATGCAGCTAATATTTGTCAGTGTCGACATTATTCTTTTGGAAAAAGATAACGTCCCTTCGCAGAAAATATATTAATGTAAATCACCATAGAAAATGGAAGAAGAAAAGATGAACATTACAAAATTGGCAAAACCGAATGAAATGATCAATTCGGAGTACGAAGAAAAAAATGGTTTCATCAAAAATCTAAACCAATCAATACTGAGCGGCATTTGGAGAAAGAAAATCTGTGATATATTCTGAACAATCAGAAAGAGGCTAAGACGGATATGTGGGCGGAATAATGAATAACTGCGTGCAATTCAAAATCAGAGAGCCGAGTTCGAATTCTATTCGAGTTTGTTATATTCAGTTACGATCAAATACCCTTGGGAAACGCATGTTTCAATCTCCGCCTATCACTCAAGCTATGGGTTAAATAGTAGAAAGGGTTCTTTAGCCTTGGTTGGCAATCAGACCCCAGCCTTTAGGATAGTGCGATCTGAGCAATGATTTAATTAGAGCGTCGAAACTTTCGCTTTCCACACCCAACCCAATTCTGTGGTGCCAGGTTCCTGACTGGAACGCGTGCGAGAGAGTTTGACAAGCTGAGATGAGACACGTCAGGTGATCACATGATGACATCGTACAGTCTGAGTTACTTTGTAAGACAGCAGGAGCTCGTCACCATCGTCCTTTCGACTCCAAGTTTTACAGACACGCCGATCGTCATGGCATATATTCCTATCTTGACTATTGTTCTATTTTCCATATTGAGCACTTACTTTACAAGAATCTTGTCAGACGAATGACAATAACAAAAATGTGTTTTGCCAAATAAATAAAATTAAAAATAAAAGCCCGTTAACCTGTGTATGACTTGGAGATTTTTAAGCAAGCAGACTTTGCAATTAAAGTACACAATATTAACAGGTAGAGGATTAAAATCAAAGAAAATTCAAAACAAAAGTGTTCAATTTATCTATCCATACCGGGAAATAAATAAACGTAAATATTAAATTTTATATGTTGTTATATAACTATAGATAGATAAGAACATTCTGTGATAGATATGAAAGGACTATTGACCACATCGTCGTTGTTGCTATCACACTGTTTCAGCTATTATACCCTTCGGCCTTCATCAGTTACTTGTAGATCCGTGTAACCTTCAGGAATTTCAGACGGAACACTTTATAGAATATTATGGGAATAAATTCTTCTCGTTCCGTTCACCATGTCTAAGGGAAGTAACACTTCTAGTTCTTATTTCTCACTTCCCGACTGAACTTACAATTTCTATTTTCCAAAATTCATGAAGCAATACTTTAATCCACGTGACTATTATATCGTGAGGAAATCTTGGATTCAGAACATGGTGCCTTAAGCATTATCTACCTACTACCGAAAGTGCTGCTGTTTATCACGCTTGACTGCATTTACAGACGTTTCTCTACGACTGTAAATAACGTACATAAATATATATATATATATATATATATATATATACATACATATATATATATATATATATATATATATATATATATATATATATATATGTATATGTAGATAGATAGATAGATAGATAGATAGATAGATAGATGGATAAGGAACATACTCGGATAGATAGATAGATAGATAGATAGATAGATAGATAGATAGATAGATAGATAGATAGATAGATAGATAATGAACATACCCAGATAGATAGATAGATAGATAGATAGATAGATAGATAGATAGATAGATAGATGAATAATGAACATACCTAGATAGATAGATAGATAGATAATGAACATACCCAGATAGATAGATAGATAGATAGATAGATAGATAGATAGATAGATAGATAGATAGATAGATAGATAATGAACATACTCGGATAGATAGATAATGAATAGAACCTGATAGATAGATAGATAGATAGATAGATAGATGTCACCACACTCACCGCTACACTAAGCTATTGTCACGTTGGGCTTCTTATAATAGAAATTCAATCTGAAAAAGATAACTATCTATATTTCTGAGATCAGGTATTTTAATTATTTATATTGTTCGGAGTGTAAATGAAAAGAAATAAGAGTTTGATATACATAATTGCAATGCTTATTATTGTTGTTGAATTTTGTCAGTTTTTATAATGAATGTAGCAGTTTCCAAAAATTGTATATGCCAGCTAATTATGGGAGAAGTGTTTGTCAAAGTGGTTTCTCTCTTAATCTTATAAAATGGAAACTGAACCTAACGCATGACTTTTGACTTATGCTTTTTTCAGCACTAATCGCTCACAAACAGCCTTAACAATATTAGATACTAGCTGTAGAACCCGGCGTTGCCCGGGGATGTAACAGTAAGAGATAGATCAAGTATCGACCATCATAAAGACTGAAAAATAAAATTGACAAAGATTATTGTTTAAGGTTGACGGACACGCATGTCTTAATAAGTTTTTTTTTTTTTTTTAACGAATTAGTCAAACCCAAACTCAAACAAAAACATTGTTTTCAATCGTTATGAGTCTCCCGATTGAATAGAATTTTATTATAAACAATTGTCTTGTAAATGGAATTTTTAAAGCATTCTGAATGTAAAAATAAAGACAAAAGTGTGCAAGACAAT
This sequence comes from Acanthosepion pharaonis, assembly GCA_903632075.3. Taxonomy (NCBI): domain Eukaryota; kingdom Metazoa; phylum Mollusca; class Cephalopoda; order Sepiida; family Sepiidae; genus Acanthosepion; species Acanthosepion pharaonis. The sequence goes on along the minus strand of CAHIKZ030005493.1, from coordinate 732,934 downwards.
AAGAAACACTACCTGCCAAAAAAAGTGAAGTTTTGTTGAAATCGGTTGAAAAATGTAGGAAATCCGATCCCATATATAAACGAACACACACACACACACACACACACACACAACCTGGGTTTTATAATAAGTATAACTCGATATGAGTTGTCCCCCTTTCATTCTCGTGAAGTGATGCCTCTTAATCGTGTTTTCAAATTGATTTCGTGCAAAAACAATTGTCTTTTTCCAATTTTTGATGCTGTCAGAACCACCGCAAGGTAATTTTACGTAGTCCTGTAAAGTTTTGTTGAAATCGGTTGAAAAATGTAGGAAATCCGATCCAATATATAAACGAACAGACACACATACAACCTGGGTTTTATAATAAGTATGATTGTGACAGTGTGAGGATGGCAGATACAGAAAAGAAACCTTTCCCATCTCCTGTAGAAGGGATTCACATAGAGCATGAAGAGAGGAAAGGAGGAAAGGAGCAAAGTAACCAACTTGATACGTTTACATAAATGGAAACTGGATCAAGGACAACAGACTTGGCTTTTCAGATTGCTTATTTTCAACGATAACAGGTTCTTCCAATTACAGAAAAGCAATAAGAAAGGACTAACTATCAGCTGTAAGAAGACAAAATATATGGTGGTCAGCAAATTATGCGAAATAAATGCGAATTCCAAATTGAAGACACCAAAATCAAGTAAATAATAAAATAAATATATATCTGTTTTAACACAGTACGGAAAAAGTGACACTAAAATCCGAAGACGTATTGGAATAGTAAAAGATGCCTTCCCAAATCTAAGCAAAGTATTAAGAAACAGGAAAATGTTGCTTGAAATAAAGAATAGAATAGTTAACTCTTATGTAATATCAGTCCTCCTATATCGCAGTAAATGCTGGACAATCTCATCACAGATGAAGCAACAGAAATGTGTTTCTACAGAAGAACGCTGAGAATACCATGGACCGAAAATGTGAACAACGAGGAAGTTTTATAGAAAATGTAAGCAGAAAGGACACTTATACTTAACATCAGTTGAAATTTCTAGAGCACATAATGAGTAAAGTGGGTTTGGAAAATTTGACAAAGGCAAGAAGGACAGAGGAAAACAGCGAATAACCTACTTAACGAGCCTGTGTAAAGGATTAGCAGAACGGGGATTAGGAGAGACGGTAAAAAGGAAAAAAAAAAGGATATTTACTAAGGGCTACAAAGCACAGGAAATTGTGGAGATCCATGACCGCCCACGTTCTGAAGAGACGCGATACACAGAAGAAGAAATTGCCACAAGTATCTATATCTGAATATCGAATTCAGTTTGCTTACTTCATGTTCGTGATGATAGCCGTTATAGCAACACGCAACTTTCAGATTTATTTTATCTTTTGTATTTCATTTCTTATTTCCCTGTCTCTTCTAATCGCTTGACTAAATTCGAGCCAAAGCCTCAATGCGGCTTTGGCTCTAGTTCCGGAAGTTAACTCTGACGCCTCCCGAATGACTTCCGCTAGGCCAAACTGCGATGCAACAAACTAAAAGCTTAACTCAAGCAGAGTTGGGTCGACCCCTTTCCCGTCCATCACTCACCAAACATCTCAGAACATACAGAGCCATGTTGTTATATATTTTATTATGTATTATTGTTGTAGACGACGGGGCTCCTGCTGAGTCGATATGAACAACGATGTGCCCTCAGCGGGAAGCAGTTTGCATACTTCACTGCGTCCAGTCGATGGCTAGAGTCAGGCGGTGGCGATCAAATACACAATTTCACGCTGCCAGTGCATCGATATTCGATTATGCTGTTCTAGGTTTTAAAATAACTCAGCTATTTGAAACTGGGATTGTTTTCTTGTGACATCATATTCTTGAAATAACTCGTAAGCTGTTCAAGGAAAATCACTTCTCCCCTCGATCATACTCTCTTTCTACTTTTGATCAATGATATATCTAGGAATATTCTCAGATCTTCAGTAAAATATATGCTTATGGTACTACAGTTTATAGAAGTACCTCAAAAAATCGAGATTTTCAGGGCCTTAAAGCTGACGTCTCCGCTGACATAGCCGAAACTGTTCAATAAAGAAAAAATGTCTTTTAACTTTCAGTAGCTGTAAAAACAAGTTATTGTCATTTCTTCATCAATGAATTTTCTCATACCAAAACAAACGCTTGCTTACTCATTGTTAAGCTCATACATTCAAAGTTTTTACTCCTATATACAACCATCAGTAAAGATGTTGGAAAAGTGGTCGGCTCCTTAGACCTCTACAAAAAGTACCTGATTTCTTGTTATTATTGTGTGTGACGATAAATTTCATCAGACAGCAAACCTTCGGGTTGGGAGATTGGAGGTTTTAAGAATTGGGAAACCACCCCTTACTTGCAGTTGTTCCAAGATTCCCACTGACCCGGGGTGGTAGCATCTGTTAGGGTCCTAATTATGGGAAAATAGTGAACCCCAAACAAAAATCAAAACACAAGAAAAATATAAAAATACTTTTTTTTTTATAAAATACCAAAAATACATTTTTATAAAGAAATTACCAACAATAATTTTTTATATAAAAAATGTCACTTATTGACATTTGGAAAAACATTCATCATTCATGAAAGTATATTTCGAAAATAATATCCGATAATGGATTTCACCTCTAATGGCTTCATCAAATGGATAACGAAATTTTAAAGTGGAGAATATAAAATTGTACACAATTTTTTTTTTTAAGTCACCTATTTTCTTTTTCATTTTAGTCTCGAGAAGTGCCAGCTTGGATAAAATAAGATTTAATTATTTTAAAAACACAAATGCATACACGCAACACATTTTTCGTTATCCATTTGATGAAGCCATTAGAGGCGAAATGTAATATCAGACATTATTTTCGAAACATATTTTCATGAACGTTTTTCCAAATGTCTATAACTTATTACTCTGTCAAGATTAAATACCCAAATTTATTACAAAAAATATTACCAACAATACATTTTATAGTAAAATGAAAATCAATCCATTTTATATTAACATTGATGACATGGCATACATTGTCAAAAATAATTTCATAAAAACTTATCAACAATACATTTTTGTAATGAAATTAACAGCAATGCATTTTTATGATAAATTACCAACTACCAAAATATATAACACCTTCAATTGATAAACAATAAACTATGTATCTATAAAACATATGTCTCCTATGAAAGTATATAATGATGTACAAAGTTTATAGAGATGAAAGCATAAAATTACGTATAACATCACGTGGTTAGGCATTATATAAAACACATGCTGGTAAATATAAATAATACAGTTGCATTTATTTGATGTTACAGTTTTATGTCGATATTTGCACATTAGCGCATTGCAGAGTGACAACCAACTTTATATTTTTCTTTTTCCAGTGGACACACACACAAACTTTGAGCCTTATATTCCAGATGAACATGATATAGTTCGTTTTTAGTTGGGATTCTTGTAATAAATTTAGCTGATGGAATTAAAAACAAATTCATTATATTATTTTTATGGACAAAATTTAAAATATAAATATTTAAGAAATAAAAAAAAACAGATTTGTTAGATTTTAAAAATATACTATTCAAAATATCAATTTTGCTAATTTCATTTTATGTATTGCTTATTCTGGTTTACTCACATTCTGTGATCGAAATGCTAAGGTCATTAGCATTTTTAGGGCAGAATATGGTTTTATTTCAATAACTAAGCAATTTAATTATGAAAGCACACATATTTATATATTTAGATAATTTTGAGGGTTTCGAACGGAAACGAATACAAATTTTGTGCTTTTTTTGTCTTTTTTATTTCTTTTTTCATCATCTTATTGTCTTTTTATGAATTGTCTGCCTGGACATTCCTTTCTACTCATTTTCTTTTCGCCTAAAGAAAAGCAACAGCCTTGGTGTTTAGTCGGTTCTAGATGCAGACATTCAGAGGAAAAACGGCGTATTTTCGTAAATAAAAAGACGGAAGTTGACGGATGAGTTCGTGTTTCAGACATTGACGCCGGTTAGACTCATGATAAATCGACGATAGATACAGCACACGCAGCCCACATCTTTTACCTTCTTTATTGGCCTTGTGCCAGATTAATAATGCATGTAATCTGTCAAAAATATTGACTTTCTTTGCTCTCTGTTTTCTTCCATTCACTATTTGAGATTTATTTTCATTTTATGTGGCCTGTTAGCGTTCCAGCCATAAGACCCGGATTCAAATCTCACGAGGAAGTGGCTCCTTGATAATACTGACATGGCCGTAGGACGGGCTGAACCAAGCCTTGTAAGTGAAATTGAGGAGAAGGAACTGTACTGGAGGTGTTTATAGTTGGGCTACCATAAAATTATAATCCATATCTAATGGGCTGATAGAATTTCATTAGCTTTGGTTAGAAATCTATCTAGATATGGTGACTCGATAAACAAAACTTATATCCCCGCCCCCAGCAGGCTGGCCACACGCGAAGAAGAATCGACCTGAAAAGCGGACAATAATTGAAAAGAAACAAGTCACGTGATTTCGCAATCTGCTACGGGCAGAAATAGCGCAAAATGGCTGAACATTTCTTTTAAAAATCTTTCTTTTATATTTTGTTTTCCACTTTCTTTCTTTCTTTATTTCTTTATTTATTTCTTTATTCACTTCATTCAGGTTTCTTTCTTTCCTTAACACTTTTTTCTTTCGTTAACGCTTTCTTTCTTTCTTTCTTTCTTTTTCTTTCTTTCTTTCTTTCTTTCTTTCTTTGAAACTTTCTTTCTTTCTTTATTTCCCTGACGTTTTCTTTCTATCTTACTTTCTTTTGGTGACGCTTTCTTTTTTCTATCTTTCCTTCTTTCTTTCTTTCTTTCTTTCTTTCTTTATTTATTTATTTATTTATTTATTTATTTCCCTGACGCTTTCTTTCTATCTTTCTTTCTTTTGTTGACACTTTCATTCTTTCGTTGATGCTTTCTTTCTTTCTTTAACACTTTCTTTCTTTAACACTTTCTTTCTTTCTTTTTTAATCTTTAAAAACTTTCCATCATATTTCACTTTCTACGTTATTATTCAAACTTTCTTTGACGTTTTTTCTTTGTTTCTTTCTCTGAGAATTACTTTTTTTTTTTTTTAAAATTCTATCATATTTTAGGTTTTCCGTTAATATGTGTTCTCACTTCTTTCTTTCTTTCTTTCTTTCTTTTTCTTTCTTTCTTATAAGCTTTATTTAATTAAAAAAGAAACAAAGAAACTTTCGTTCATTCCCTGAAAACTCATGAAGATAGTAACATATCACTTTCCACGCACTTGGTGGCCGACGGCTTCTCCTGCCAAGGAGTGACGGAGGTTTGAATCCTGCCGGAGAGTGCATATTCTCCTTTAATAAGATTTTACGAATAATCCGGTCGATAGACGAAAATAAATAAATATATTGTTTAATAAATAAACGGAGCGTCTACTGAAATATGCGTATCCACTAAAAATAACGTTTAAGTTATAAAATAGTTACATATGCAAATTACCAACGTCCAGCCTCGGGGGAATGTGCCGTTTATAATGCATTTCAAAGGATTATTGTTTATAAATTCGCGTTGGGCTAAATTCATTCTGTGTATCCCTTACATCAACAGAATAAAATGATCCGCATTTTTATGGGTAAGGAATGTTCACCAGCCTTTTATATATATTATTAAAAAATAGCGTTTACAAAATTAGCGGTAATATTTAATTGTCATAAACAATTTTAAAACTATATTTTAATGAATATTTTTCTGTGTTATTTATTTATAATTCAAATTTTAATTATTACCATATATATCTGATGATCATGTTTTATTTTTTAAATTTCTAGAATTTATATAAGTCTTGTCAAAATTCACTCGTAAGTTATAAAACCTACAGCGTTCATAATAAGCATTGTTGTTGTCTGCTGTTTCACATTAGTCGAGCGGAGCAGAAATAATGGTTTTTCAGATTTTGTTAAAAGTGTACCGAATTAATTAAACAAGTGAAAAAATAAGTTTACTGAATTTATTTTATTACTAGCAGCCATAATAAGCGTTCAATTAGAATGGAACAAAAACAGCATCATGTTTAGATGTAACAGTGTCTATCTTCTTCAAATACTTTAAAGTACTTTCATTAAAAACATTTTGAATTAGTGCAGTTACTGATATAACAGAAGCAGTCTGTATTTATTCAATGGAAGTTAGCCGAGGACATGAAGGAGTAAAACAGGCAACATGAAGACTCACTTCAGACCACAATTATTTTGAAGTTTGAAAATTGAGGGAGATTTTAGTTTAAAATTTGTGTTGAAATCGACTTTTCTATTTTCACGGTTTTTCGCTAAACCCAGTGGCGTAGAAATAAAAATAATGTAACGTGGACTCACCATGATGTAATTAACCTACATACCGAATTTGAACGAAATCGTAGGAGAAAAGTTGAATTTATCGATTATATGTTTTTTTTTGTTTTTTTAATCAAGCAAGGCACTAAAGTCACTAAGATACAAGTGGTTTATAGAATGTAGAAGAATGAGAAAACAGAAACATTACTAAGTCTCAAGAATAATAGAAGGGTGCACAACAGACATCCAGACATCTGCCAGCCACGCGACACTGGCCAGGTAAACGAGCCTGGCAGAGTTTAGGACACCTTTTCTAGAACGTTTCCCGCAATATTCTGGTGATCCCTGCCCACCTAGAAAAAAGGGCTGCTTAGACAATCTTGGGAGCAACCGGACGCCACCTTTGTCGCGGTGAAGGTGAGCAAACGACTTTATATCTACCCAGAGACCGTTAAGTGTGTAGGTCAGGAGCTACGTATTGCCAGACCGTCAAACCTGTATGCGTCGACACCTCTCCACCACCACTATTTCTGTGTGTGTGTGTGTGTGTGTGTGTGTGTGTGTGTGTGTGTGTGTGTGAGCAACGCCCGAGCCTCTTCATTAAAGTCGAATACAGCTTGCACAACACCGCAACGTCTCTCACCAATACACCATTATAACCCGGAGACAAGCAAGTGCAAGATAACCAATGTGATTATGCCGCGGGTGTTCTTTTGGAGGTTATCCTGAGTCTTGTGCATGTAAAAATGTTTCCGTGGAGGAGACATCACGTAATCTAAAATCCCGCATCTACGAACACAAAAGAGATTTGCGTTTGGACAAAGGATCTAAAGCTCTCGTTTTGCATGGAAACAATGCTGGACATAACTTTGATTTCACTAATGCCATCCTAATTTTTAAAAAAATAAAGAACATAGTTCTTTAAGGAGAAAATACATAGAAAACTTAATGATAACAATATTACCAACTATGAACACACGCATAAAACATTACATTACATTGCCATCTTTCTTTGAATGCATTCTTATAGAATCTAATTTAAATGTATCTAATACAAAAATACATTCTTAAATAAGCCAGCCATAAATTAGAACCTCGTGACACCCAGGTGCACGGGTTGACCGCACAAAGTTGAAGTTAGAAATCCTACTAGACAGACACATATACTCTATTACACATACACGCTACCATCCTATGCCCACTTAGACACACAAGAATCTTCACAAACCTATATATATATATATATATATATATATATATATATATATAAAGGTGCATTAACCTACAAATCACTCAGGAATGTTATGATCTTTGTTTTTTTTAAATTATAAGCTGTATAAAATCTTTCTTTAACGAAAAAAATTAAATTCGCAAAAAAAAATTCTCAAAATTGCCATATTAATAAAAAAAAACGCACTCTCTTAAATTTTCAAAAAATTCAACCGTAGCGTTGCGACTGCATCGCCCAAAAGTTTGTATCCGTTAACAATAAAACAATTAAAAAAAACATATTCCGCATTTAATTTTTTTCGTCTCGGATGCTACCTAAATTTGATCAAAAACAAAATAATTTCCATGTCTAAAGATGACTGAATGTACAGTTGAAAGTACTTGCGTATTAAATGAATACCTTATACAGTTTATAATTTTTAAAAACAAGGATCATAACATTCATCGAGTGATTTTTAGGTTATATTTAACTTTACTAATCTACTTTTTGTATGAATGATTCATTGTAATATAAATTGAACTGCACCACATATTTGATATATATATATATATATATATATATATATATATATATATATATATATATATATCTGTGTGTGAGTTTTTTTTCTGTAAATGATTTTGTCATTTAATATTATCAAAAAGTATCCTACCTATGTCAATGGAATCATCGTTCCCATCAAATATATAATCACGGTGACCTTCTGATAGTTTTCAGCTCGACTGCCTTCCCAAAATCAGTATTCTGATGTCTGGTCATTAAAATACTGATTTTGAGAAGTGGGTCGTCCTCTGAGTGTGTCCATGTTTATATGTTTTTATATGCATGTGTGAATGCGTATATCTAAACTTCTTTCATCACGTTCTACAATTTAATGTTTCTTTTCTCTTTTTCCTCGTTTTTTTCTTTTTCTTTTTTTAATTCCATCTTCCTCTTTTCCTCTTTCTCATTTTTCTTCTTTTCCACTTTTTCTTCTTTTCCCACTTTTTACTTTTTCCTCGTTTTTCTTCTTTCCACCTATTTCCTCCCCCCTTTTTTACTCTTTACCCTTTTTTCCTCTTTTCCTCTTTTTTATTCTCTTCCCTTTTTTCTCTTTACCCCTTTTTCCTCTTTTTTCATTTTTACTTTCCTTTCTTTTCTTTTAGCTCACTTTCCTTCATTCAGATTTCCGCAATCATTTCCCGCATTTTTTTAAGATTCTTATTTTTTTACCTTCTTTTTTTATTATTAATTAATGATTTAAGGTCACTTAATTAATATTCTTCTTTCATTATCCCACCCCCATCCTACTTCTGGCCGACCACAGACACATAAACTTAAATGAGAAGTAAATCAAACTGCTGGCGTTGGTTAGAACCTGGCTGCCATTTTGGAAATGGCTGATCAGCTGTCAAAACGCGGAAAAAGAATGAAAATAAATTTAACATGTATTTTTTAAATTTTTTTTACAAATCACTCACCACTGATATCTTCGGGTTTTTCTCAATAATGATTATCCATTTTCTAAACACCTTATTTTGCATACATTCCGCCATTATTATTTCTCTTTTTTTGAAGACTTCAGAAATTACTTATATTCTTCCTATAAAGAGATTTATTTATTTATTTTCGTGGTAGATTATTATATGATAACAGCATATATCTCCTGCGGATTCTACTTACACTATTTTTAGTATTAAATATATAGCGTTATAAGTTTTGTCATAAAATAAACATGTGTGACGTCGTCCCCTGGTCGCAGCGCCAACTGTGACGTTCTATCCTGATCTACCACGGCACCAGTTGTGACGTCCCCAAACAGCACCACCAGACGTCCTCGCCGCGGCGCCAGCTGTTCGCTCCTCGCTGCTCCGTTCGGGTGTCACTGCTCCAAACGTGACGTCCGCCTGTCGCGTCAGTCGTGTGGTCTCGTCCTGTGACGACCAACTGGCTTGGTATCGGTCGCGGCACCCAAATGTGACGTTCTAACCTTTTGGTGATTCGGGTGGGAATCTGGTTAGATTTGATATCAGCCTCGTCGTTCCCAATTCGCTTCCAACGCCTGGTTACCAAGGTAACTGCATTGATCTCCAGTCTGCCTAGCCACGTTGTGAATTGATCTTAGGCAGACGAGATCAATCAGTAGTCGGGGCCGTAATGCAAACTCAGTTCAACGGGGGTGATACCACACAAATATGCATAAAAAGAAAATAAAATGAAAACTCAAAAGTTCAAAGTATCAAAGAAAAAAAGGTAACAAACTTTATGTCTAGTTGTTCGATACATAGGACTGCATCTATCTCCCGACCCGTTCTGTGGATTGTGACACGTCGTTTTCCGTTAGGCAAGTTTTAACGCTTCAAATTGTTTGCTCTCTAAGAAATTGGTGTTTCGGTGTGTCTTTGGACGAAAGTCGAAAAAACTTATTTCGGTGGTCTGGATCTAAGTCGCTCTTCAAAATAATTGTTCTTGGGTTGAAGAGGAGTCCGGAATTTGCGTGAATCTTGGTCAGCTGAACTCACTGGAACTGCTGGAACTCAACTCTGGAAACTCGGAGCCCGAACTGATTTCTGCTCGTAGGGGCTTCGCTTTTATGGACGCCGACCAAAACCGGGGTGGGTCTGTCGGTGTCGGGGGTTCCTCGATAATTCTAAATACATATCCACCTCTTTTTATTTCTGGTTAGGATTTCCACTCTTTTCCATTTTTGGGAACCTTTTCTCCCCCACCTTCTCACCATACTTCAGAGGGCGTGAACTGCCCTCCCCACTTCTTCGTAGCAGCTTCTCATACCTATACGCTGGATGAGGCGTCGACAGCCTCCTTCGTGCGTCACGTGATCACCACTTGACCAATGATGTCTTAGTCGGCGTGGACGAATCCGCGGCTTTGTTTCTGGAAGAAAAAAAATATCTTGCTTAACTAAAAAAAATTATCTCTTCTCTTTCCCTTTTCTTCCTCTTAATCGCCGTTATCATTTCCCTAGCCGCAAACGTGACAATATAACTCTTGTTCTACACGTGGTTTTCGTCAGGTATTTTTATCGCCAATTATCAGAATGGGTGGTCTTCTTAACATCTCCAAAGTTTCAGTCAGTCTGTCGCTTCGAAGAAAGAAGAAAAAACACTTCTGGGTCCCCATTCATTTTCTTTCGGTACATATTTGTGATAACATAATTTTATTATCGTAGGCCAAAGATGATCTGCGGCAAGAAAATCGGTCAGTGTAGTTACTTCGTGTGTGTCGCGATTAATTTTTCCATATCTACCCAAAGCCCTGTAGTTACACCTGTGTTTTGTCAATTATCAAAATTAACGTTTTCAATTGGACTTTTCTTTGGCGAACATTTCTTGATAACATAATTTTATTATCGCAGGCATAAAGATGTTCTGCGGCAAGAAAATCGGTCAGTGTGGTTACTTCGTGTGTGTCGCGATTAATTTTTCCATATCTATCCCAAAGTCCCTGTTTTTCGTCACTTATCGAAATAACATTTTCACTTGAATTTTTCTTTGGCCAGTCGACCAGCAGTTTGTTTACGTACTCCTAGATAACACAGCCGTTATCAAAACACATCTGATTCTTTCTTTCTTTCCCTTTCTTTTTACTCAGAATTTCCCTGTCATTGTAATGACACCCTTTCGCCATTTGTTACTTATCAATATATTCAATGTCTCTTAGCCGTGTGTGTGTCTGCTTAACACCCACGATTCGTCTCGCCTTTCTTTCTGCCTTCTTTTCTTTCTTTTCCTTTTCTGCCTCGTAAATGGTGCCACACATGAATTGTTTGCAGCGCGTTCATATTTTGATGATGTTCTTAATCATTTAAAACAAAATACTCATTTGCTGAAGATTAATATAAGGACAAAACACAGTCTTCCTTGTCCAATGAGCAGTTTTTCATCATTTCATACCAAGCAAGGCAATAAAGCCACTAAAACGAAAGGGTTTACTGAGTGTGAAGGAATATCAAAAAAAGGAAAACATTATTAAGGAGAGAGAACAACAAAAGAAAAGGAATTAATCAGACAGAAGATAACGATTGACACTGCATTTAAATTTATTTAAATTTAATTAACTGCAAAACACGAGGTCGGAAGAGAGTTCCATAGGCGTGAAGTGCGTAAGAAGAAACTGTTAGCATAGAACTTACAGTTATATCTAACTATAAAATGATGAAATCTACCTGCCAATCAAGTAATGATGATATTTGTTTGGGTAAGAACATGCGTCTATCTTTGTAGGAGAACAACTGTCTGGCCCGAGATAGATAGATAGATAGATAGATAATCAATGAATAGACTGAGATAGATAGATTCTCAGTGTGTGTTTTTGTTTTCATTTTCCCGAAAATGTAATTGTTACTAAAATGTCCACTGCAAGGAATTTCATTCATCTTTCTGTAGAATCACGTTCTGTTGTTTCAAGTCTCTTTCACTGTGTGGCGATTGTCTAGTATTCGCTCCTATACAGGATGACTGATATTATATAACAGTTCAGTAATCTTTTCTTTATTTCTAAAAAGGCTTAGATATCATCAATCCTCAGGAAATACCGACTTGTATCTGTTCAGGTCAGCGCCCTTCCTGCTGTCTCTAGTTCATCCAGGAGCGTTTTTGGCCTTTTCTAACGTCTATATGAATTAGGAGAATATATCAATTCTTTCTCCATTTCGTTCTTTTTCAATATCGTGCTTTAGAGATATTTATAGCGATTATTTTGAGCATTGATGCTGTTTTGAACGCAAGGCCTATTTTTTGTACCTTATTCCTATGCATTTCTTTTCATACCTATCCATTTCCTCAAGGACACATGGCACAGTGGATAAAGGCGTTAGTTAGATTCAGTGTCAGGACCCAAAGAGTGTGAGTTCAATAACTGGTTAAGGTGGTGGGGAACTTGGAAAGGGGAATTAACAGGAGATAACTGACATCCATTAAACATGTCACTTGGAACTAGAACAGTCTAACCCAGTGAGCGAAATAAAGGGTTCAGTTCGACATTGCAACCACCTGAAGAAGGCCGGACCGTACAACGGCTGAAACGTTGTAATGGCGACAATAGCCCGAATAATGTAAATAGTGTACTATCCATTTCCGTTCTTACCTGTATAGATACCTTCAAATATTTACTAAAAAAATAGCATACGTGATTAACATATGACCTAAACTTAATAATATCAAATTTTTGTCCTCAAGAACATTACGCGATAAAGAGAAATGATCAAAGGATATTTTTATTATTAAATTATATTTTTTAATTCTTTTAAGATCCTTCAAAAATTTTGGTTAAAAACTTTGTTTTTCTTGCTTCAGCGGGTGACCATAAATTACTATAAGAAATTTGTACGTCTTTGTGTGGTGTAAAAGACACAGACTTGTAAATTCAAATAATTGGATTTTAATGAAACTTCCAGGATTATTCCCAAATGAATTAAATTAATTTTAAATGTTTCTTTTTTAGAAATACTTTATTTAATTAGAAAAACTTGCAATTGCCTTTCTAAATAAGATATATGAGGGGGAGCGTGTAAAGCCTTTTTTCATTGGTTGACGTTGAATGACGTAATCTCAATAAGAACGGTAGGACTCCTCGCCATGTCGATATGTTTTGCAATGTCGAGGTGCGTAACACGACGCTTTCAAGGAGGCTGTATGACTCGTCCGAAGTCAGATCGGGGTTGCTGCTCTTGTGCCGACGTGATGCAAAATCCGAAATCGGCGATGAGCAGAGTACATCACTGAAGACCACCAATAATGAATCTAAAATGTATTATACAATTATTATGGAAACTGGTGTGAAAAGAAAAAAAAAACCGGATGAATAATTTTTACAAGAATTGTTTTCGTTTTTAAAAATTTTAATTATAATTATCTATGAAGTTTTAAATCTTTTAAAATTGTGTATTGATTTGTAGCACTATTTACATTATTCGGACTATTGTCCTCATCTTTGTTGTCATATTTATCAAAACGTTTCGGCCGTTGTAGGCTCGAGCCTTCTTCAGGTGGTTGGAATGTTGAACTGAACTCTTTATTTCGTTCGCTGGAGTAGACTGTTCTAGCTCTACGTGCCATGTTTAATGAATGTCAGTTATTAGTCATCTCCTGTTAATTCACCTCAGTTCTCCACCGACTTAACCAGGTATTGAACTTACACTCTTTGGGTCCTGTCAATGGATCTAACTAACGCCTTTATCCACTGTGCCATGTGTCCTTGAGTTAGATCATAGTGTTTGGGGAGTCACTATTTTCCTATATCATCCCGGGTTAGGGTGAGCCTTGGAACAACAGCAGTTGAGGTGGTTCCACGTTCCTCAAAATCTCCAAATCTCTCGCTCAGAGGTATTGGTGCCGGATGTAGTTTATCGTCATGCCAAGGGTTTCGAATTCAGATGTATCCTTTTTCTAGGCTGATAGCCAACCAAGGCTAGAGAGCCCAGTGTGCCCTGCAATTTAAACCATAGGTAGAGTGGGGAGCAGCGGCTGATTAATACCTTTTTCCAAATTCTGTCGCACTTTGTTTCTGGAAATCTCTTCTGGTTACTTTTTTCTCTCATCTCCGGTCTTCCAAAATTTAAATGTAACATCGTTAATCAATATTTGTCCTTGTTAATCTTGTTCTTTTATCTCTTCAATAACGTTTTTTATCTTTCACACTCAGTAATCCCTTGCGTCTTAGTGGCTTTATTATCTTGTTTGGGGAAAATGATTAAAAAAAAAATTATTTGTGCGAAAAATTAACGTGTAATGAACTTGTCCGGGATTCGAACTCAATCCACCGACTTCTCTTTCCGATCTAACCGATACACCACCTTCACACCCTTACACTTTCATACAACCTCGTAATACTGATGAACAAATCGCAATAACAATTTTTATTGCTACCTCACAATTATATTAAAAATAGAATTTTTTTAAATGTTCATTTAATCTTAAAGATAGACCGATTGAATATTAGAAGAGGAAAAGGTGAGGTTTAGGGTAGGCAACAAGTGGTGAACTCTTTGTCACACCCCGGATGTGGCGTCCCGGCCACACAGGAATTAATATCTCTACCGATATTTCTTGGGTACTTGTTGGGCTTCTCTTAGAGAAAATGCAGCCACCTGTGATCGTGTAATCGATATCACCGGCAGAGATGGTGGTCTGAACCGTCACATCAAAAGATGCCCTATCCTCGAGCATCAAACATTGATTCCCAATACAATCGATTAAACATCATCGCTAGACCGTGACCAATTGGTATTTATCGATAGTGAAAAGGAGACGCGGAATAAATAAATTTATCAAATGAACGAAAAGGAGAAATGGACTTAAAAATATAAAAGGAATAAGAATAAAAAGCGTAGGAAGGCGAAAAGGAATGGGAAAGAAAGAGATTAAATAAAATAGGAATGAAAAGAAGACGTGTGAAAGAGAAAAGGAATGAAGGAGAATAAAGAAGAAAAAAGAAAAATGCGTATAAAGGAGAAAAAGAAGACAGAAAAGGAATGGCGAAGAAAAAGGGAATGAAGGAGGAAGAGAATGAAAGAGATAAGGAATGAAGGAGAAAAGGAATTTGAATGAAAAAAGGAATGAAGGAGAAAATGAATGAAGGAGAAAGGAATGAAGGACAAAATGAAAGAATAGGGAATGAATGAGAATAAAAAACAGAAAAGAAAAATGCGGATAAAAGAGATAAAGAAGACAGAAAAAGAATGGCGAAGAAAAAGAATGAAGGCGAAAGCAATGAAAGAGAAAAGGAATGAAGGAGAAAGGAAATGAAGGAGAAATGGATTGAAGGAGAAAATGAACGAAGGAGATAGGGGATGAAGGAGAAAGTGAATGAAGAAGATAGAGAATTGAATGAAAAAGGAATGGAGAAAATGAATGAAGGAGAAAATGAATGAGAACAAAGAAGAGAAACGAAAAATGCGTATAAAGGAGAAAAAGAAGACAGAAAAAGAAAGGGCGAAGAAAAAGAATGAATGAGAATAGTAATAAGAGAGAAAAGAAAAAAGAAGAGAGGAAAGAAGACGAAATGAAATGACAAAAGCGAAAAAGGAGGAAAATGGAGAAGGAGAAAATGATTTTTTAAGAAAGAGAATAAAGATGGAAAAGTAGGAAAAAAATAAAGAAGGAAAAATAATTTGGAGAATGAATGTAAATGAATATGAAAATAAATAATAATTCCATAAGGCGGGAAAAGAATGCTAAGAAGATAGAAAAAACGGAATGAGGAGAAAGCGTATGAATGAGAAAAGGAATGAGCGAGATAGAGAAAAGAGAATAAAGAATAAAAAGGGTCGAAGGAGAAACTAAATGAAAAAGAAAAAAATAGAAATCGAAAAAGTATGTATAAGACAAGGAATAAAAAAAGAAAAAGTCTAAAGAAAACTAGAAACGAATCTATGAAGGAGACGAGAAAAAAGAGCGAAAGGCAAGGAAAGAGAAAAAAATGATGAGTGTGAAAGATAATCAGAATAAAGAAGAAAATGAAATATTAGAAAAGCTATGAAAAAGAAAAGAAAGAAAAGAAGTGGAATTAAGGGACAACGAAATAAAAAAGAAAAGGTGTGAAAGAAAAAATAAATGACAAAGAAAGAAAACAATAAAGAAAAGACAACGGACAAAGCATATGAATGAGAAAGACATAATAGAGAAAGGAAATTATGTAGAAATGCTATGAAGAAGAAATAGAATAAAGAGAATGAATTAGTTTTTTACAATAATGTTAATTCTATACAAGGCTCAAAAGCCACTCGAGGTAGACGGTTACAGAGTAAGAGCCACAGTTTATGGGTATACTAGCAGCATGGCCCGGCGTTGCCCGTGCTTGATTCAAAAATCTTACGACTCATACAGCAATCGCTATCACTTGACTTAAAATATGTTTGCCCTTCCTTGCCTTTAAAGGAGTTCCCTTTGCCGTGCTGATGTTGCTACATGCCTTACTTCTTGCCTATCTCACACTGGGAATTTTTTCGAAGCCCTATACTAAACATTAAATCTGTTACGAAAAAAGAACTAAACAAAATGAACACAAAACGATCAGCTTTAAAAAAGGGCTCGTAACTGGAAAAACCGAATGAAAAAAGAATGTTAACAGCAAATACTTTTTCACACCCAACCCAGTTCTGCGGAATCAGAATCAACGTGGAGTAAAGTGCCATGCAGATTTAAGTTTTTCCCATTTGTGACGAATGCAGCTATCGATATTTTTGGATGGTAGCATGCTAGTTAACATTCGTGTCAATCAGCTGTTGGCTCTCACGCTGGCTAATAGAATCTTCTTGCCTATTCGTGGCAGCCAGCTATTGTCTCTCACTCTGGCCAGTAGAAAATGGCCGCAAACTACATGAAAACTGCCGTAGATTTCCACTATTGATGGGATTTGCGAAATGGAAAGTCGGTTTTGGCTTTCCCGCTAACTTGGAGCATGTGCATGTAAATTTTGGTGCAAATCCGTCGAAAATTGCACACACACACACACACACACACACACACACACACACACACACACACACACACACATCCTGCCTTTTATAGATAGAGATGTGGGGAAGATTTTGGGAGTTGGTTCCACAAAGCAGGTAGAGGGTTACAGATCAAGAGGCTCGATTTATACGGTTATGTGGGGAAGATAACGGTTAACTAATTTTGAACAGGTTAAGATGGTAATGATTGGAGAAGCATCCTCTTGGGAGTAGGTCCCACAAAGCAGTGATTCGTGGGAAGAACCTTCTCGAGTAGAACTTACATCTCCCCCATGGAATACGAAGGGAATGAGGATGGTTCGTTAAAATGGGCGTGGCAGGACTGGTGCAGGATAGAGAAAAGAAGCGAGGTAGAAAGAGAAAAAAGAGAAATAGGATGGTATAACGAAGAAGTGTATAACGGAGAAAATAATGAAGAAGGAATAAAATAAAGAATAGAGAATAAGATTAAAAAAAAATAAGAAAGAAAAGGAATAATGTGGAACAGGAAGGAGGGGAATGGAATAAGGAAAATAACGAGGAGAAAGGAGGTTATTTTATTCATTTCACCGCAAGCAAGGTAATAAAGCCACTAAGACACAAGGGGTTACTGAGTGTGAAAGAATAAGAAAAAAAAAAGAAAAACATTATTAAGGAGCGGGAACAATAAAAGAAGAGGAATCAAGAATACAGTAGAAAACGATTGCCATCACATTTAACATTTTGAAGATCAAAATTGGCTGGAAAGCATGAAGCCGAAAGAGAGTTTCACAAGTGAGAAGTACGAGAAAAGGAACTGTTAGCATAGAACTTACGGTTGCACATCGCCAATCCAAGTGTATGAGACCTTGCCGCCAATCTAGTAATGCGCTTAAATTCATAAAGTCTAGGTACTATAGCGGAAAGTTCATCAGAACAACTACCCTGAAATTATTTAGAGAAAAGGAAGAGTTAAGCTACATTAGTTAAGTCAGAAATTGTCTGAAGCCGAGATGCCAGGACAGGACCGATAACATTTCAGATTCTTCTTTGGATATTACCAAGGATCTCTAAATATATAGCAGGAGCACCAGACCATATGTGGCAGCAATATTCTAAGCATGGTCATAGGTAGACATAAATATGTAAGATAGATTCTGGAGAGAAAAATTGCTTAGCACGACACAGTGAACCAACTTTCTTGCAGCAGACCAAGCAATGGATTCAATATAAGTTTTCCACTCCATGTCAGTAGAGAATGTTAGCGCTTGAAGGGGTAATGAGTAACTCTACTGAAGGTTAGCATCAGCCTTGCTGCTGAAAGACAGAAAAAGGTCTCTTATATTATTAATAAAACGTTTTAAAAAGCTTTAAAATTAACAAGCCATTCCTTGCCCCAGTTAGCAGCAACTGTAGGTCATTTTATAGATCATCTAGCAATTTGACCTCATCAAACCGATGAGATTTACCATTAAAACATGAATAACCAGTTGTGTTATCATCATAGATATCGAGTTGAGAGCTGAAGCCACTAGGAAGGTCATTGATGGAAATTATGAACAAATTAGGTCCAGGGATAGAGCCCTAGGGGACACCTGCATTAGAAGAAAAAGATCTAGAAGAGTGGCCGTTCAGGATGACTTTCATTTCCAGTTGATAAGAAAGATTAAATCAATTCAGAAATTCATCCAGAAACACCATAAACATTCAACTTGTGAAGACCAGTATACCAAACTCTGTCGAACGGTTTTAAGATTCCAAAGCAACATCCCGAGCTTCGCCATTCTTATCTCAAACTTAATAGACTCTTTCAGCCATAATCCTTAATACATCAGCAGTTGACCTATAGAAGCGAAAGCAATATTGCTTGTCTGAAAGAAGGTCCTTCGATGTGAGACGCTTAACCAATCTAGAGTTGATTAAAGGATTTAGTAGTTTACTCAAGAAGGGGTAGAAGGTCGATAGTTGGAAGATGGTTCACCCAGTTTCTTAAAGACTGAAACTGCAGAAGAGGATTTTCAGCAAGCAGGAAAACAAGAGGCAACGAGACGTTTATTATAGCGTTTAGAGAGGACAGAAGCCAGTTCAGGAAAACATTTCTTAAGGACAATTGCAAGGATATCATCAGGTCAACATGCTTTGTGAGGATCCAGATTAGAGATGATAGCAAAAACCATGGAAGGGGCTTATATAGATATCACTCAATAGGGACTCAGTTCTAAGTGGAAAATCAGGCAAGGATATTCCAGATGAGTCAAGAGTTTAAAGAGAATTTATGAATGAAACATTTTGCTTATCCGCAGAACTTAACACTTCAAATTGTATGAAAGAAGGCACTGCAGTTTGAGATTCTTAACTAATTCAGTGTTGATTAGGGCCTCTAGTAGTTTACCAAAAAGAGGTAGAAGGATAAAAGGTCAATAGTGAGAAAGGTCAGGCGGTTCACATGAATTTTAAACATTGAAACAACAGATGAGTATTTCCAACAAACAGAAAAGCAAGAGGCAGCAAGGCATTTATTATACATTTTAGAGATAATGGGAGATAGTTTGGGAGCACACTATTACAAGGATACCATCCGGTCCACATGCTTTGTGGAGAGCCAGATTAGAGATGATAGCAAAAACCATGGAAGGGGCTTATATAGATATCATTCAATAGGGACTCAGTTCTAAGTGGAAAATCATTCTATTGACAAAGACTTAGACTAAGGGAAAACAAGAATTTAAAGTCAATGAAGGAAAGAAATACCAGAGAGAAGGAATGACGGAACAATTAATGAAATAATAAAGAAATGTGAGACAAAAGATGTGAAGGAAAAAAAGAAGAGACATGAGAAAGGGAAAGAAAAGAATGAAGAGAAATTGAATGAAAGTAAAAAAAAAAAAGAATGTGAGATAAAGAGAATGAGTGGGAGAAATGAATTAAAATAAACAATATTAAAGTTGAACGATGAAAGAACAAAAAAGTAAAGAAAAGAAGAAAATCTTGCATGAATGAGAAAAATGAATGAAAACATCGAGCAGAATATAATGACTGAGTGAAGAAAAATTAAAATTAGGAAGAAGTAATGAAATAAGCAAAACATAATAAAAAAGAAAGTGAACAACGAATGAAAGAATGAATGAATGAATGAAAACATGAATGAATGAAAAAATGAATGAATGAAAAAATGAATGAATGAAAAATGAATGACTGATTAAAAGAATGAATGAAAGAATGAATAAATAAGAGAAGAATTGAAAGAATTAATGAATGAATGAATGAATGAAAAAATAAATGAATGAAAAAATGAATGAATGAAAAATGAATGATTGATTAAAAGAATGAATGAAAGAATAAATAAATAAAAGAATAATTGGAAAAATGAATGAATGAATGAATGAATGAATGAAAAATTAATGAATAAAAGAAAAATGAATGAATGAAAAAATAATGAAAGAATGAATAAATAAAATAATTGGAAGAATGAATGAATGAATAAATGAAAAATGAATGAATGAAAAAATGAATGAATTAAAAATGAATGATTGAATAAAGAAAGAATAAAAGAATGAATAAATAAAAGAATAATTGGATGAATGAATGAATGAATGAAAAATGAATGAATAAAAATGAATGATTGATTAAAAGAATGAATGAAAGAATGAATAAATAAAAGAATAATTGGAAAAATGAATGAATGAAAAAATGAATGAATGAAAAATGAATGAATAAAAAATGAATGAATGAAAGAATGAGTAAATAAAAGAATAATTGGAAGAATGAATGAAAAATGAGTGAATGAATGAAAAAATGAATGAATAAAAAATGAATGAATGAAAAATGAATGATTGATTAAAAAATGAATGAAAGAATAAATAAATAAAAGAATAATTGGATGAATGAATGAAAAAATGAATGAATGATTGAAAAAAATGAATGAATGATTAAAAGAATGAATGAAAAAATGAATGAATTGGAAGAATGAATGAATGTATGAAAAAATGAATGAATGAATGAAAAAATGAATGAATGAAAAATGAATGAATAAAAAATGAATGAATGAATGAAAAATGAATGATTGATTAAAAGAATGAATGAAAGAATAAATAAATAAAAGAATAATTGGATGAATGAATGAATGAAGTATGGTATCAGAAAATTATTAAAAAAATAGACAAAAGAACAAAACGAAAGAAAAGAAGGATACAGGATATGAAGGAATAAAAGAACGCTTTATAAATGAAAAAAATAAAAGTAAAAAAATAAAGATATTATCCCATTATAATATTTTAGACGTTTAGATGTTATCCCGTCATAATATTTTTTGACGTTTATTTGATATCCTGTTATAATATTTTTTTGACGTTTAGCTGTTGTCCCGTCATAATATTTTTTGACGTTTAAATTTTGTCCCGTCATAATATTTTTTGACATTTAAATATTGTGCCTTTATAATATTTTTGACATTTAAATGTTGTCCCGTTATAACGTTTTTTGACGTTTATATGTTGTCCCTTTATATTATATTTTGACGTTTACATGTTGTCCAATCATAATATTTTTTGACGTTTAGATGATGTCCCGTTATAATATTTTTTGACATTTAGATGTTGTCCTGTTAAATTATTTTTTGACGTTTAGATGTTAGTCCATTATATTTTTAACGTTTAGATGTTGTCCCGTCATAAAAAAATCAATACAAATGAATGAAAAAGTACAAAAAGAAAGACGAATGAAGACAAAAAAAGAAAAACGAAGAAAAACGACAAAAATGAAAGAAAATCAATTACAAAAAAGAACGATTTATAAATGGCAAATAGAAGCCAAAATGAAAAGAAATGAATGAAAAAGTACAAAAAGGAAAGAAAAACGAAATCAAAAAGAAAGAAAAACGGAAATCAGAAAGAAAGGTTAGCGATGAAAAAAAAAAGAATGTCAGGTCACAAGAAAGACGACTACAGCCTGGACATCAGTGGGTGACCAGTATATCTGTGGTCTTCCTCTTTGATCCTCTCTTTCTCTCTCTCTCTCTCTCTCTCTCTCTCTCACACACACACACACACACACACACAAAAGCATACGACCGGTGACATTGTTCGCTATGCTTTACTTATTTGCCACCTCTAGGGTTGCTTCTAAATAGCCGGTAAGCGGATGTTGACTCCGATAGAGGCCGCTACAAGATATGTAGATAAGTGCGAATGTCAGGTGAAAAGAGGGGGGCGGTCATGTAGAGGTGAACGAGTGGCTGAGTTGTGAAAGGCGATAATGAGAGTGGGTGTGATGTCACGATAGCGGCAACAAATGTTCATGTTCCCCTACGGAATGTAAGAAACACATTCGCGGCTAAAAAATGTGCAATAGACATGACGCGACATTTCATAAAACACAAATTCATCTTCTCACTCATTTTCTGGAGGTCACGACCAGCAAGAAGAATCGAAAAATTGTATCGATCCAAGATGCTTTATAAAGTAACAATAAATAAGACGAAGAAAAACTCACCCTAAAATAATAGTAGTAAAAATGATTTCTTTTCTTAATCATTTTACCCCAAGGTAGGCGCTAAAGCCACTAAGATGCAATGTGTTACGGAGAATGAAAAAAAAAGGCAAAAATATAATTAAGGCGAGAAGAACAACAACAACGAAACTACTACTACTACTACTACTACTACTAATAATAATAATAATACGAGGGCCATTCAATAAATAAGGTGACTTTTTCGGTATAAGGACATCTAATACAGATAGAAGCTTACTTTCTTTCTTTTTTTTCAACGTAGTCTCCCAGCACTGTCCCACTCTTTTCCCACCTGTGCGCAAGCTTCCGTATTTCCTCAGTGTAAAAATCTTTGGACTGATGTCTCAGCCAGTCGCTCACAACACTTTTGACTTCATCGTCACTTTTAAACTTCGTGCCTCTCGTGAACGCTTTCAAGGGACCAAACAGGTGAAAATCTGAAGGGGCAAGGTCTGGGCTGTAAGGGGGGATGAGGGAGCAGCTCCCAGCCCAGCTCGTTGATGGTCTGCACCGTTTGGGATGCTGTGTGAGGCCTTGCGTTGTCATGATGCAAGATGACTCCTTCTGACTGATGACCCCTGCGTTTGTTCTTTATGTCTTTCTTGACTTGCCTCGGCAGTTCACAGTAGTTCTTGTCAGACTGAATGAAATCATTGACTGATTCGATCACCTCAGGAGACCTCACTTCTGTAGGCCTCCCAGGCCTGTCTTCATCCTCAACACTGCTCCGTCCGTCTTTAAACAATTTAGCCCACTTGTAGACATTTTTTTTTTTTTTTGAAACATGTGTCACCATACACAGTTGACATTCTCCTATGAATTTCAACTGGTTTGCACCCTTCAGCAACCAAAAACTTGATAACTGACCGTTGTTCAATCCTGGAGCAGGCTTCTTGCTCGGCCATCTTTGTTAATCGCCAAAACTCTCAAAGTTTTTTTTAATCTGCAAAAGAAATTAAATCCATGGGGGAAAAAATTTTAAAAAGTAAGCTTCTATCTGTATTAGAAGTGCTTATACCGAAAAATTCACCTTATTTATTGAATGGCCCTCGTAATAATAAATCAGGATACAAAAAGACAGAAAATGACGAATGACATTGCATTTAATTTTTTGAAGATCGTATTTGATAGGACGTAGAAATGTGGATCTTTTCGGAGAGAGACGTCAAAATCCACAAAGGAAAGGCCTGGGTGTGTCCTTGATGGATTGCGCACGATCTGGAAGTCCTTCCTCTCTTTCTTAATCTTAAGAAGGACTTCTTTAAGGTCACGATAGAATCTGTCTTGCTCTTCGGCTCAACAACATGGACACTGACGAAATACCAAGAAGCATCACTTGATGGAACATACACAAGGATGTTGCGAGTTACATTGGACATCAGCTATAAGAATCACCCTATAAAGAAACACCTGTATGGACACCTTCTTCCTATCTAAGTTTCGCTACGAAAGACAGGGCTTTCGCTAGCTGGTCACTCCTGGTAAAGTAAGTCAGAATTTGTGAGTGACACCATCCTATGAAACCCATTCCGCCGCAAAAGATCGGTTGGAAGACCCCATCACACCTACATTGACCAACTTGTAGGTAACCCTTGATGCCATCTGGAGGACCTGCCGACGGCGATGTCTGACAGAGATGGTTGGAAGGAACGAGTCAGGAGTATCCGAGAATTATCGACCTGATCGTAATGATTTGATAGGAAATCAAGAAGCCGGAAGAGAGTTCTGCAAGTGAGAAGTATGAAAGAAGAGACTATTAACATAGAACCTATGGTTACATCTAGCTATTTAAACGCTAAAATGGTGAGACCTTGCTGCCAATCTGCTACTACGCTTAAATTCATGCAGTCGGTTTACCAAAGAGAAAGGTTCATCAGAACAAGTGCCATAAAAGTATTTATAGGAAAGACAGGTTGTTGGAAGGTAAATAAAGCTGAGATGCCAGATCAGGACTGTTATAATTGCCGAATATTCTTTGAAATTTTTCAAGAATTTTTAGGTCCATAATGGAAGCACCAGGCCAAATGTAGCAATATTCAGCGCACTGGCGAACGGTTGATTCATAAAGAAGGACACGGTGAGCTAACTTTCCGGGCAACAGACATAGCAGATGGTTCGACATTGAAACCGCTAAACTGAGAAGGAGCAAACAGTTACTCTCGATGCTGATGGAAAGCAAAAAAAGATTCTCTAAGATGGTTAAACGAGCATCGTTTTGTTTTGGAGGTTTTAAAATTAACAATTCACTTGCTACTCCAGCTGGAGATCATTCTGGAGATCGACTAACTTATCAAACCTGTTAGAAAGGAATATATATTTGTGTCATTAGCATAGATGCCGAGTCGAAATAAATATCGAAGAAAAAACAAGCTCAGAAAGACTAACAAAATTTTAATAATGGAAATGTTTAATAAATAAACGTAAGAATAAATGATGATGACGATGATGATGATCTCCAAAGATTAATCTTAAATGATGTCTAAACAATTCTTTGCTACTAATTTTAACCCATAAGCAATCACCGACTTTATATTCCTCACTCCGAACTGCAATCCTGCATCAAATTCCCTTAGCTAAAATAATCCACTTATTTTGACAATATTGATTTGATTTATATGTTTAACGGCATATCAACTCATTTTGTTGGGAACTTCGAAGTAATAAAAATATGATGTAAAATATTATGATTTCACAATTGAATACATGGTAGATGATACTACTTTTGTGTATATACAATTTTGTATGGGCGTAATTATAATACTAGAGGCGGTCATATGTGTGTTTTAAGATGTAGTTTTCTTGAAGTTATATTTCGGAATAAAGTTTGATTTCTTTAAGAAATTGTAGGATTTTATAAGGATTAATGCCATGAAAGAGTTCTTTTATGTTGGTTGTTTGGTTGACTTGTCTAGCGGCTTATCAACACCTCTATGGGTTATTCAATGCCGAAATCTAAATATTTTGAACGCAAGTGTATACTTTCGATTACAGATAAAATGCATTCTGGGTTATTTTGCTATAAAATATATTGTTGGTCACTTTGCTATGAATAGGTATTGTTGGTCATTTTACTATATTAAAATATATTGCTGGTATTTTTGCTATAAAAATGTATTTTTATAATTTCATAGTGTTTGGGTGTTGACTCTTTGTCCATAGGTTAGGCCCTAACAGGTGCTACCACTGCGGGTGAGGGTAGAACTGGAAACAACAGCAATTAAGAGGTGGTTCCACACTCCTCAAAACCTTCAATCTCCCGATCAGAGGTCTTACTGCCGGGTGTAGTTTATCGTCATACACAGAAATAACCTGGACAATAAAGTTCACTTAATTGAAGGTAACTCTCTCTTCAGATTATTGACAATTATTATTTTGTCGTGCTGTGTCCTGTCTACAACACTTTCATAGAATTATTATGTGCCCTATTATTTGAACCAGTATTTCGGCCGTTGTATCTTCCAGCCTTCTTCGGGTGTCCATCGTTATAAAGTAAGTTGACCATGATTGAAAGCATCTCTATCGCCAGATAGACCACAATTATAGTTTTGTTTTGTTCTGTCTAAAACTCCTTAATAGAATTATTATATGCCCTACTATTCAGACCAATATTAGTTGTTAGATTCATAACGTTTCGGTCGTTGTGCCTTGCGAAATTCTTCAGCTGTCTGTTGTTGATCTCGGTGCTGTATAGGGATAAAGTGTCGTTGCCGATAAATACAGACTGATGTGGAGGTACTATTAGTCTACGCCTATTGGCAGAGTCTAACCGAAATCTTTTCGGCTAGACGGTCGAACTCTCTGCCTCTGAGCAGAGAGGAAGCCGGAAAAGCTCTGCCGAAGGGAAAAGTCTCGTTCGGGGAGATTGACTAATCCGATCCCGTTTATACGGGTTCTACGGGCATTTTTTGGCCGAGCCTACGGGCTCGGGAAACCCACGTTAAACCCAGCCTTGTGTCACATGCAACCCTCGTGGGGTGGGTGGCTAAATATTATCTACACCTTTTGGTCTACGGCTGTTTGTCTACGGCTATTGGTCGACGGCTATTGGTCCATTGGTCTACGCCTATTGCCTACGCCTATTGCCTACCACTACGATGAGGACCAGTCCATTACGGTTACCTACTAGATTGTCCTACTCGGTTACAGTAGCCAAAACCACTTTGCTACTTCGAACAAATATATCCCTTTCCGGGACATATCAGGGAATTAGCGTGGCGTCTAAGTGATCACTATTGTATCACTTATACTATATCTCTATACTGATCACTCTACCGATTACTATTCCGCGGTTACTATTTGAACAAGTATTACTAGTGCGAGTATTAGTCGAATGAGTTACTACGAGTATTAGTACTAGTATCTACGATTCCAAACTCTTGACTAAAACGATAATTACGAACTTGAAAACGAGCATTGTTGACATCAAAAAAGTGACAACGCGAAGGCATCTGACGTCACAAAACTCGATAGCATTCATGGAATCCTGACCAGAACCCTTTATTCAATTGATGGGTGCAGACTATCGTCATTCTGCTTTGCATACTTAATCGTGATTTTATATTAGTTAATATTGACTTTTGTGTTGCTCGTTTGATTCTTCCACTGAACTAGAATATGCGACTTTTCAGCACTACTGAAGTTTATGAAGTACGAGGGCAGGGACCTGATGAAGGCTGGGGGAAACAACGCCTGAAACGTTGACAGTATATAACAATCAAAATGAATATACCGTTCGGAATGGTAAGAAAATTCAAGAATGATTATTCCTTAACTCAAAAATTCCAAAAAAAGAAAGAAACCCAGAAAATATAAAAGGAATGAAATAGAAAAAAAAGCTAAAAATTTTAAAAATACAAAAAAAAAAAAGTATCTTATCTCTCGAAGAATCATATTGTTGGTTTATATGTCGGATAATTTGTAGAAAGGGCATCATTGATGAAACTGTTAGGGAAACCAAAAAATTTCTAAAGAAAAAAAATATTTTGATTGCACAAGAGAGCAAACTACATTTCTTTTTCAAAAGTGTTTGTTTTTTGCTTTTTTCAAAAACTCAAAAATGCGTTTTCGGAATTTCCAAAGAAGTCATGAAATATTTACCGGTTGAGCTCTGATCCACAAAATCTTTGCCTTTGAGAAAATGACATTTTCATTAGTGGCATATCAACACCTCTATGGGTTATTTAATGCCGATATCTAAATATGTTGAACACAATTTTATGGCTTCAGCGAAATATTTTGAACGCAATTGTATGTCTGTAATTATTATTTGTAGTTGTTCTTCTATAAAATATATTATTGATCATTCTACTATAAACAGGTATTCTTCGTAATGTTAATATAATGATGTATATTTATACTTTCATAGTTTTGTCTTTGTCTGGCAGTTGACCATTCGCCTTTAGCTGGGACCCTAACAGGTGCTACCACTTCCATTTTCATTTGCAATTGATTTGATTTTTGTTGATTTTTTTTTTTTTTTACGATGAATTTTCCTTTTGGGATTATTTAGAGATGAAATATATTTTGGATGGTGTAAATATTTTTTTCTTCTGAGAGAATATTGTATTAACAACTTTTTAAAAACAATTATAATTTTTCCAGATACAAGTCCTTCTATTTAACCCATAGTTGTGGGACAAACTGGATTCATACTTTTCCCAAGGTTATTTGAGCCTATGTGAATTTAACGAACCCGATTGAAATTTGATCACAGTTCTCCTATTTCTCACTCCGAGCCGCTATCCACTACACCCCTTGCACATACAAGCACATTACACCACCTCCGTATACACAATTGCGAAAACTTTCTTTTGTTGAGAAAAAAGACTGCTCTAATTTTTTAAATAGGTTTTCTTCTCATGACGAGGTTTATTTAGATGTTATCAAAGAAATTTAATACTGATTTAAATATAAATTTAAAGTGTTATTAAAGTCGAGCCAATTTCTTAACGGGAAAAATATGCTGTTAGCCCAAGAAGACTAACTATCATTTGAATTTACACCACTACTAACCATGGGTATATCATACCCGATTTTGAAAATATGAAAATAAATATTAAATATAAATCTTTATTCGAAATATTTTACATGCAGGCACTTCAAACTTTTACTTCGAGTTAACATTAATAGGAATTGAAAAACATATTATTTAGGTAAGAAAATTAGGTACTGAAAATTGTAATTAAAAATAGGAAAATTTGCGCTGAGTACTATGTACCCATGGTTAGTATTCTAGGGTTAATGAGACAACCGAAGCCATCATTATTATCTACGATATGGTTGTGTTAGTGAAACGAAAAATGACAACTATGAAGCGTATTTTTGGGGGTAGAACATTTCACGAAAATGCTAAAAGCATAACCAAGTTAGTCAACTTGATGGTAATACAAGCAGAGAAGAATCTATAACCTGACTGAGTTACTTATCGTCAACAATTATGCCATGCCAGTAACAAAAACTTTTATATATATATATATATATCTGCTGGTAGGATGAACAAGTGATTAAGGGATTCATATCCTATCGGAAGTCAGTCAGTTCCTTCCATATTTAAGTGCCATACGTGAAACACACTTGGGCGGTCATGTTTGTTTCGATTCATGACTGAGGCGGCCGAAGAATGTCCCGTATTAGGTTGCCGTTTCTTTCTTCGGTAGACTGACAGTACTGTGACCCAGCCAGCTGACGGGAGGAGAGGTGGATTCATGCCTTTCCCAAGGGGTAGTTGCACGTAAGTAAATGTAACGAAACCGATTGGAATTCGAACTCGGGGGAAATGAATATTTGAAATCGAAACCTTGAATCTGACCTTGGTTCGATGATTCGCCGTCCCTTGCTTCAACTCCGACAGAAAATATTTGATGGATATTAACGTTCCACCTGAGGGGTAATAAAAAAAAACATAAATATCAGTTTGGGATTTTTTTTATGCTTATCCTTTCTTTCTTTCTTTTTTGTTTCCAATCTCAAAGCAGTTAATATTTTTCTCCTATGTGGCCTAAAGTCTGGGTTAATGATAAATCTTCACACCTGATTTATCCCGGAAGTACCTTTAACATAGCATATGTCATTCTTTGTACACCTTTCTTCTCTCTGTCTCTTTCTCTCGCTCTCTACCTCTCCTGCCCTCTTTCTCTCTCTTTCTCTTTACTTCCCTCTCTCACTCACTCTCTTTCGCTCTCTTATAGTGTTACACTTTCCTGTTTATTGACCTCATTTTTCCTTCGACCCATTTGAACTTATTTTACTTAAACCATTAATACAAGAAATCTATAATGAATACCGAATATTTCATAAGCCTAGAATTAATACAGGATTTTTTTTTAAAACTCTATAATTTATAGCATAATTTAGTTTTCGTTTTTATAATTAACACCGAATTTTCTGGTGACCTTTAACAGGTTAATTAGAACGATTTGGTCATTATGTTTCGTAGCTGCAAACCTTTTTTTATATTTCGACAAATATTTTTTCTTTTTTCTTATTTATCTTTTTCTATCTTTTTCTTATTCATTCTTTCTTTCTTTTCTTCATTTTTTCCTTTCTAGATCCTTTTCTTTTAGATTCTTTTTCCTTCCCCGTCTCACTATTTTCCTTTCTTTTTCAAACTCTTTTTGGCTTTCACTTATTCACTTCTTTTTTCATTTCTCTCTTTTCTTTCTTTCCTTTTTTCTTTTCTTTCTTTTTTTCTGTCTGTCTTTTTGTTCTTTCTTTCTGTCGTTTCTTTAATTCTGTTTTTTCTTTCCTTCTGTCTTTCCTTTTTCTTTTCTTTCTTTCTTTCTTTCTTTCTTTCTTTCTTTCTTTCTTTCTTTCTTTCTGTCTGTCTGTCTTTTCTTTCTATGTGTCTTTTATTTCATTATGTTTTTCTTTATTTATTGTTTCTTTTCTTCCTACCTTCTTTCTTTTCTTTTTTCTTTCTTTTTTCTTTTCTTTTTTCTTTCTTTCTTTCTTTCATTCTTTATTTCTTTCTTCCTTTCTTTCTCTTTCTTTCTAGAAACATATATATTTTTTATTTTATCTTATTTTCTTTCTTTCTTTCTATTTTTCTTTCTTTCTGTCTTTTTTTCCTTCTCTCTTTTCTATCATTCTGATTTTCTTTCTTTCTTCTTTCATTCTTTCTTTCCTTTTTCTTTTCTTTTTCTTTTCTTTCTATCTTTCTTTCTTTCTTTTCTTTCTTTCTTTCTTTCTCTCTGTCTGTCTTTTCTTTTTATGTTTCTTATTTCCTTCCTTCCTTCTTTCTTTATTTCCTTTTTTTCTATCTTTCATTCATTCTTTATTTCTTTCTATCTGTTTATTCTTTCTTTCTGTCATTCTAGAAAAACACACACACACACACACACACACACACACACACACACACACACACACACACACACACATATATATATATATATATATATATATATATATATATATACCCAAGTATATAATTGGTATATACGGAATGAATTCCAATAACCAACAATTACTATTCTTAAAAGAGTGCTCAATACAAAGTAGAGCAGATATAATTATTTTTTTATAAAAAATTATAACATAAGTATGTTATAAAATCACTACAAAAATAGCCATTTTGTTTCAACACACTCTGTGTCTTATCAAGTGATGATGTTGAAAAGAAAATAAATGGTTTTAAAAGTTTCAGATTAATTAACGATCCTACACTAGGGGGAAACATTGTTACAAAAGCTAGAATAACCAATCAAAAACCAAGTATAGAAAGATTCAAAAGCTTGACAACGAAATCATGTTATAATAGCTATTCCGATCTTTAAAATACGTGTAATATTAAAAATAATTTATACTAATCAATAATTATAAAATTATATGATAAAATTTAGTATTAAAATTAAAAACTGGCAATTTTAAAATCCAAATTTAATCACTATTAAGTTTAAAACTACAAAATGATTGAGAAAAGAAAAAATATATATGTTTATTCAATTCATTTCTTCATTGAAATTATTGGTTATACTAGCTTTTGTAACAATGTTTCCCCCTAGTGTAGGATCGTTAATTAATCTGAAACTTTTAAAACCATTTATTTTCAACATCATCACTTGATAAGACACAGAGTGTGTTGAAACAAAATGGCTATTTTTGTAGTGATTTTATAACATATTTATGTTATAATTTTTTATAAATAATAATTATATATATATATATATATATATATATATATATATATATATATACTACTCAACAACTCATGACAGAATGAGGCTTGCTAGAAGTTTCAATGAATGTCAGAGATTTACTCTGCCTCCTATGCAATACCCCGAATTTGTGTGCATGGAACAGGCAAGCTCAACATAGGGGGAAAGGACAGGAAAAATATTACAGACTTTAAGATCCATACTATCTAACTACGGAAGAATTAGAATTGCATATACATAATGATTATTGCAATATTTTGTTGGAGTTATTAAACTAAAATACTTAACAATGCAAGAGAGGAACTTCCATGGGTATTTTGTACTCGTGAAATTTGCAAGGACCTCATTTAATGTCAGTCAACTTGCATTGTTGATTCTTATATTTGGATTTTTTATCGCAATTATAAAAGAGAAAAGACTGTGTTGCGTCAATGTTCTAAGTGAAGTGACCCATGAAAATCAATATTCAAATCGTTGGTTTGTATTTAGACATAGAAATAACATCAATGAGGGGGGTTCAGTCATCTCGGCTTAAGGACGAATGAGAAAACATTAATATACGCTCCTACAGAATTTCGTATTTTGTGCCTTTTCACGTGGAGATTTTTAAAATCAAACTGCAGACTGCAGGGAGCACTTTGATTTAAACAGAAACAAGTTATCACTTCCGAGGGACCAGTGTTATCAAAATTTGATTGATCTTATTTATAGCATGTGAGACGGGAATAAAACGCATACCTTGCACGACGCTCTTGCTGGCGAATTAATTCTGATCGATTTAAACCAATTATTAGATTGGTTGAATGAAATTAAGTGTGTGAAGTCAAGATGTGTGAACAGAAGATAGATAGATAGATAGATAGATAGATAGATAGATAGATAGATAGATAGATAGAAACAATAAACTGTTTCAAACGACAAAGGTCAGGTTTATAACAAAGCCTCTGAGCATCTGACCAGAAGGTGGGCTAATGGTTTTTGTTTTCATTTTAAATCGTCTTACACTATCTTCATGGAATGCAATCAGGGTATTCTAAGTCAGAGCAGAGGTAGATAAGTAAATAAAACAGACCGTGATAGATAGATAGATAGATAGATAGATAGATAGATAGATAGATTGACATTTGGAGAAACATTCATGAAAGTATGTTACGAAAATAATTTCATAACTTATAACTCTGTCGGGATTACATTCCCAAATTTATTATATATTACTTTGTCACAGAATATATGACTTATCTTTTGGTTGGTTGTTGATCCCGTTGTTTAATGACCTAATCTCCTTAGTATATAAAAGTCTTGACTAATTCATGGCTCTTTTTCTTTCCAGATTATCATTCATCATATTGTTACTCATAAACTCAACGAAAATGTTTACAATAAAACAATATCCAGTGATCTTACTGTCTGAGTACAAACTGGGGAAACAGAACCATTTTTGCACCGAATCATTACATGCGATGAGAAATGGATAATCTTTGACAACACTAAGAGAAGTAGGCCAGTAGTTAGATGAAAGTGAATTACCAAAACAATCCCCAAAACCTGAACTGCACCTTAAAAAGTTAATGGTTACTGTATGTTGGTCTTTTAAAGGAGTTATTCATTATTCATTCCTGCCTCAACCGAAAACAATAACCGAAACCTCGTATTGTAACGAAATTAAGTGTATGCACAAAAAAATTGAAAAAGAAACATCTTAGACATGTGAATAGTGATCGGCCAATTTTGCTGCGCGGCCGCACATTTCTCAATCAATTGTCCAAAACCTGCATAGATTGAATTATGAAATTTTTACTTCATCCTCAATATTCACCTGATATCTCTCCTACTGATTATCACTTATTTAAGCATTTTGAGATTATCATACGCAATAAAACAGTCTCTAATAAGGAAGCAGTAATCGAAGCTTTTTAATTTAAACTGTTTGTCACATCAAACGATGGGAATTTTTTGTAAAATGCGATCAAGAATTTACAGTTATGTTGGAGAAACGTCATTCATCAACATGGTGCCTATTTCAACTAAATAAATTCGTTATTTAACATTTCAAAAGCATCTGTCTATATTTCTGAGATGAGGTATTATGTACACTATTTACATCATTCGGACTATTGTCCTCATCTTTGTCGCCATATTTATTACAACGTTTCGGCCGTTGTACGCTCCGGCCTTCTTCAGGTGGTTAGAATACTGAACTGAACACTTTATTTCGCTCACTGGGGTAGGCTGTTTTAGTTCCACGTGCCATGTTTAATGGATGTCAGTTATCAGTTATCTCGTGTTAATTTCCCTCTGAAAGTTCTCCACAGTGGATAAAGACGTAGTTAGATCCAGTGACAGGACCTAAATACCCGGTTAAGGCAATTGTAATAAATATGGTGACAAAGATGAGGACAATAGTCCGAATAATGTAAATAATTTCAAAAGCATTTATTCATTTCCTAGTGCGTCATTTCGTGTCTGACATCCTAATAAAAAAAAACAAATATATGCTGATTAATTAACCCTTCTTGACTTATTTGATATTGTACATAATCTTTTTGGTTCAGTTTATTCTCCTCTTCTATGTGCCGTGTCTATTTTGGACATTGACGGTAATGACACTCCACAATTTCCTGTCCCTTATAGCTCTTAAATAACTTTTACTCTTTTTGTCATCTCCAACATACTCTGCTTCGCGCCATCCATTCGTTGGGTTGGGGTGGTGTGTTGGTTTCTTCTGTCTCCTTGATCTTCAATATGTCCCGTGCGTATCACATCACTGAACCCCTCCTTTCTCATTATGTGTCTCAGAGACATGCAAATGTCTCTTTCTGGTGTTAAGTATAAGTGTCCTTTTTGTTGCCATTGATTTTAGAACTTGGCCGTTTTTGCTTAGAGGTTTGGTCATTCTCAGAATCAATGTGTAGAACCACATACAAAGTTTGGGTTTATAAGAGTCTGAAAATAGAGTCGGTGACCGCTTTTTTAGGGTCGGGATCTTAATCCATCTACAGGTGATATAAACGAGGCGCATTCTAACACCCAGAAACAGAGCAAGAACATATAGATAGATAGATAGATATGAACAGATGTGAAAAATATACATGAAATCACTTCTTTCTGATTGTAGTTGAAAAAGCTGTTGCTGATAACGCTATCGCTCGTAAAGTGTATCAATGATAACCACAACGGAATCAGCTTAGATATTAAATTAGTCAACGCCCTGTTGTTTGGGGTGAAGGAAACACTGACTGAATTCCTATGTAGAGGAGAGCCCTCTCCAAAAAAACAAAAACAACCTGTTTACAGTGTGTATGTCTACCATTGATTCTCGGGAAAACTAAACATATGGCTACTTTTTTCAAGAGTAGATACTTAAAGGTTCTTGGATCGACCAAGAAGGCATTCCCCTTAAAATTTAGCGCACACACACACACACACACACATATATACATTCACAGACACGTATATATATATATATATATATATATATATATATATATATATATATATATATATAAAGTATTGTAATGGTTCCAAGAGAAAAAGTATGTATATTCCAAAAAGAAAGTTTTTGTTTTTTTTTTTTTTTTTTTTGTAATGTGTTTTTTGTTTTTATTTTTTCTACTAGGATTACTAACTCAAAACACAGAGAATATCTCATCTCGAGAATATTTAACATTGAAAAAACATAAGGAAAAAAATTAATTATTTTTAATAATATGTGGAAATCTGCGCTTTTACCTGAAGACGGTCACGAGACCAGAAACACGTGTAGTAAAATTACGGAAAATAAAGCATAATATTTTTTTCTAAAAAACACATTACAAAATCCACAAACGTTTGCGTCACCTCTTCTTCTTTTTTTAATTATATATATATATATATATATATATATATATATATATATATATATATATATATATATATATATATATATATTGTTTGTTTTATTTTGTTGACTGTAGAGTATATTAGGATCTGTTGAGCGCCATCAGTGAGAAAAAGAGCACCATGATGCAATTCACTCCGCCAAAAATTTGGAAACGGCATGTTGTACTGCTTGGCATTTGCGCCGAAAGCTCCAATTTCAGGGTGTTTGGGTGTCAATTTTGACGGCAGTGCAGAGAATTCGGAAAGAGTTAGATGGATTTAATAGTGATTACGAAGGTACTGCAGCTCGGAAAGCGCACTCTGATCATTCTGATAAGAAATGAACTCCCGAATTTATTGTTGAGGGCCTCTGACTTAACAGGGAAGTCTGCATCGGCCACTTGTGATTTGATGCTCGCAAAAGAATCGACGGCTTCCGAAATGTTCCGTCAACCCAGTAACACTCACAAAGCTTGGGTCAATCTATCGTATACTTCTCAGGCACGTTCAGTTTTTATGTATATCTGCGCTCACAAACTCTTAGAACGTTTGATTTCTAGCCATGAGATCCGATTGCCCTGTCATCAGTGTGGCTAGACATCCGATTGCCTCAAGCCGGGATCGAAACTCGATTTGCCATCAGTTAGACACTCTACCACTAGGCTCTCGGTGCACGGCAGAGAAAGCGAATCTTTCAACGTATTATATACGTGATGTATATAAACGCAAAATCAACAGTCAGAACGCTCAATTCATAATTGATGAGCGATGGATTATAAGCAGAAGCAGCCACTGTTTTAAAAATTCCCTTTCCCTATAGTGCTCAATCGGCAAACAAGAATAAGTCATTGAGGCAAGTTTTGTTGAATGCTAGAGACAAGTTTTGCCTGCTTATTTTCAACAGGATCCGTTCATATTCTTGGATCAGCTTTCTGGTGCCGGTATTAAAAGAAGAGAGAAAATTACCTTGTTGATACATATTGTTTTTTTCCAGACATAATAATATTTTATATATTGGCGAAAATTGGATGACATAGTGAAAAAAGTTTACTTGTGTGGCGTTTCGCCCTTCAGGACTCCATCGGACTAAATTTTGTTAGGTTGGTGGGACTACACATGCACATGACAGAGGGACGCTACGAATTTTAGAATTTTGATTTTTTTTTTTTATCTAGCCGAATTCATTTAGAGTTTTTTTTTATCTATGTTGCGGAGGTGAAGATTAAATATATTTGAGAATTTATCAGAAAGCTATTTAGTCAAGGTAGGCTACGTGTATAAAATTTCACTTCTCCACAAGCATTTAATTTTAGATGAATGGCACAAGGCTAATAAGACAATAGAAAAGATGACAACAATGGTGTAAATCAACAACAATATATGAATAATACAACTTATCAAGAATAAAGTGCTCATGAATATTTAACTGAGCTATGCTAAATTTCAAAGATCAATCTTGTTAATTAAACAAATTAAAATGCTTTATAATGTTCCTTTAAAACAGTGTTTTTGGTACAAAATTTACAATGCAAAAATAAGAGTTGTTTACCCTTAACTATGAATTTTATTCTTTGAAAACTTTTCTTTGAAAGAAAGAATTTTTTTATCTGGTCTCACAATGAAAAAGAGTTTGTTTTTACAAGAAATGTTCTTTGTGAATTAGTTAAATGTTTTGTGTAATATGAATACTGAGAGAATTTGTTTGGTAAAAAGGAACTTGAAATTATTACTTGATGTTTCCAGAAGTTTCTGTTTTGTACTAAATGAAATTTAGTTTGTCTTCTTCTGAAAGTAAATACAATAAATCTTGCCGCTAAAAGAAAATGTCCATCAAAGAATAAATTCCGTTGAATAGAATTGAGTGACAAAATTTCTTTGAATTATGTCCTGGAAAGTAGAAAATATGTTCAGTAAACTTGTAGCTTCAGAAGAATTTTTTAAAAGTATTTTCTTGCTGGTGAAGAAATGGAAAAAACTGGAATACCCAAGTTAAATTTCTTTAACGTGGCGGCGATGTGTCTGGTTGACTTTTTTGCGGGAGGGGGGGGTCTCACTAATGGGATACGTTCGCGCTCTCTATTTATTTGGTTTTCTGTCACATGATAGGCTCCAGACTGCCGTTCAAACATATTGGCGGCAAAACCTGATTGCGTAGGCGTCATTCATATTTATTATTATTTAGCCAATCAGCAATCAGAAAAATGCAAGGTCTGTGTGATCTCCATTTTGCACACATTTTTTTCATTTTTTAAGAAGACATATAGTAATTGCCTTGCATTATTTCTATAACCAATGTTTGTTGAGAAGAAATTAAAAAACTGAAGTGGAACGCTAAATCTATATTTCTGACATGCGGTATTGTATTATTTACATTGTTCTGACTGTTGTCCTTATCTTTGTTGACATATTCACGAAGTTTCGACTGTTGTACAATCCAGCCTTCTTCAATTGATTTGAATTTCAAACTGGACCCTTTTATTTTGTCCATGCCTCTTCCGAATGTCACAGTTATCTCCCTTTAACTCAACTCTCTAACTTTATTTTCACCGCTGCACTAACCAGATATTGAACTCAAAAATATTGGGTTCAAGTCACTGGATCCAACAAACGCTTTTATCCACTGGGCCATGTGTCCTGAAGAAAATAAAAGGTTCAGTTCGAAATTCCAGTCACCTGAAGAAAGCCTGAGCGTACACGGCCGAAACGTCGTGAATATGGCAACAAAGATGAGAACAACAATACGAGCAATGTAGATAGTGCAAATAATGGAGGTTTTTTTTGTTCTTTTTCTTTTTTTTGTAAGTATTCCAAACTATGATATTAGAAAATCTGCCAGGAATGGTGAAAATGTTGTAAGAGCCAGGGTGCAAATTTACTGTAGATGACCTTGACATTAAGGTACTCTCTAGACATTTAAGTCGTAGTACAATAAAAGACTATAGGAAACAAAACAATAAACTAAAACTGGAACAGGAAGTTTACTCGATTGCCCGTAATAATTATCACAAAAAATACATAGGAAAAACGCCAATGAATCTAAATAAAAGATTATATGAACACAAAAGGGACATTTTACAAAATAATACGTCAAATGAGTTGGTGACTGATCACAAATTTGACATAAAAAAGCTACTCTGATCATAAAAGAAAATAATTCTCTACGATGTCTAGAGTGCACTAACATAACAAAATTTTGTCCGATGAATTCCTGAGGGTGGAAACGCGTCACAAGTAAACTCTTTCAAATTTTCATACAATTTCCACAATACTGTTCATGATATATCAAAATATATCTTTTATCAAAATATATATATATATATATATATATATATATATATATATATATATATATATATATATATATATATATATATATATATATATATATATGAAGAAATATACTCTTAAGGTGTGCTATATTTATGGATAAAGTGCTCAGTATAGAGAGTGTGGAAATATAAAAGTGAACATAAAAGTCAGGCCTGACGATTGCTTCTAGCATGAAAAACAGCCTGTCGCCTCTATGTGTTGACTTCAATGTTCACTTTCATATATATATATATATATATATATATATATATATATATATATATTCAGTTTTATGGATATGTGTTTGTGACCTGGGTTTCAAGCTTTTGCGATCATCAGACAATTTCCTCCTCCCACAACGAAACATAATCAAACACAAACAAGCATAAATAGATCCATTTAAAAAAAATAAACCAATTTGTCTGATAATCGAAAAAGCGTGAAACCCAGAGTCACAAAATCATATTAATAGAAATGAAAATGTTATGTTTATATGTTTGAGCACTTTCCAATAAGTAATGCGCGTATAAAATAATATATATATATACATACATATATATATATATATATATATATATATATATATATATATATATATATATATATATATATGGGGTGATAAATAAATCCCCAAAAAGGCCGTGGATAGGGAAATCTATCTCTGCATATCTAAAATTATCACCGGCTGAATTCTACACACATTTTAAATATTTTTTCTGGCTGTTGCTAGAAAGAAAAAAAGAAAGTTTTTATTCCTAAAAAACAATTTTACATTAATTAAAATGTGAAATGAACTTGAACTATTATAAATTCAATGTTTAATCGAAATCTATTTTTCTACGCACTGTAAGCCCATTGGATATCAGGACGTTGAAATATATTTAACTCTTGTGTCAAATGAATTTAAAAAAAAAAAAATGCAATCAACACCATCACTTGACAAGACACGAGAAGTGTTGAAACAAAATGGCTATTTTTGTAGGCATGTTATAACATGTTATAATTTCAAAATATCTATCTATCTATCTATCTATCTGTGTCTGTTCATTATCTATGTATGTATCTATCTATCTCGGTCTGTTCATAATCTATCTATCTATCTATCTATCTATCTATCTATCTATCTGTCTGTCTGTCTGTCTCTATTTTCACTCAAATAAACATGCAATCAACACCATCACTTGACATGACACCAAAAGTGTTGAAACAAAATGGCTATTTTTGTATGTTATAACATGTTAGAATTTTAAAATATCTATCTATCTATCTGGGCCTGTTCATAATCTATTTGTGTCTGTTCATTTTCTATCTATCTATCTACCTTGATCTGTTCATGATATATCTATTCATAATCAATTTGTTCTTAATCTATCTATCTATCTATCTTTTCACTCAAATAAACATGCAATCAACACCACCACTTGACAAGACACCAGAAATTTTGAAACAAACTGGTTATTTTTGTAGTGATATAATTCTTAAATAAATATTATCTATCTATCTATCTATCTATCTATCTATCTATCTATCTATCTATGTGTCTGTATGTCTGTCTATCTAGGTATTTTCATAATCTATTTATCTTGGTCTGTTCATCACTTATCTATTGAACACTGATTTGGGAATCCGTTAGAGAACGAAACCCGTTGCATAGAAGTTTCTCCAATTTGTCACTCAATTGCAAAACATTCTTCTGATAATTCGATTATTTTGAAGTTAAATAACAAAACCCCCGATGTGCGCTGTCTCCCAGAAAAGACCTCGTCGCGCCATGGTTTCAACTGTCGCCTTTCGTTGCTCTCCTTAAAATAACCAAAACGCCACACAGCAGAAGGAAATGCTTAGATATCTATTTGTGGTTGAGCAGTTAGCAGCAACCAATCCGTGAAACGACTTGATGTGACTTCGCTGGAAGGTATTAGTCGGAGGAAATTAATGAAACTTTTTCTTCACGGGAAGGCAACCATCTGAAAGAAGAATAGTTAAAATAGAGAATTTAAAAAAATATATAGAACCAGAATAAAAAAAAAAATCTAGAGTATTAATTACACTTTGGTAGTATGAAACAATCTTTCGTCTTTTAATAAGAGCTTCTTCCCCTATTTAGCCACTGACTTTTTTCTGGTACATCAAGAGCAATATTTTTCAACCTCGTTCATCACATGGCCTATAATTAAACTTTCTCGGCACATTTTAATGATCAATAAAAGAGTAAAAAGAC
This sequence comes from Acanthosepion pharaonis, assembly GCA_903632075.3. Taxonomy (NCBI): domain Eukaryota; kingdom Metazoa; phylum Mollusca; class Cephalopoda; order Sepiida; family Sepiidae; genus Acanthosepion; species Acanthosepion pharaonis. Next base: position 691,886 of record CAHIKZ030005493.1, on the reverse strand, counting down.
AGTGTTAAACAGAAAACAAATAATTGTTAAAATAAATCTATATTTATTTCTTTTTCTGTTGATTATAATTTCACATTTAATGAGATTTAATGAGCTTAATATTTTTTTTTAGAATATTTAGTTTGCAAGGTCGAATTTTAAACAGGCATAATCTTAAATCTTCTTTCATCGACCCTTGTCCTAATCGAGTTTTTGTTTTTACAGATCAATCTGTTGGGGAGATGTGATTTAATATACTTTAATGTTTAAGAAAAACGTCTTCAGTATTATTATTGTTTAGGTAATAAGCATAATAAGTATAGCACGAATAGCGAGAAAGGGAAACTTTGGCAATATACACATTTTTTATGTATTTATGGTTATTTTTTAACTTTTATCAAAAACGACATTCTTGTACATGTAGTTATGGATAATATTACACATCAATTACTAATTTTTTTAATTAATAACTATTTGTGCTCAATTGTTGACATTAATAGGTATCTGCTGATGTGTTAAAATTTTGGGATAATGCAATAATAAAAATTTCAATTTCATCTCTCTTATAGATGTCACGATCTGTTAATATTGTTTCTTGCAGAAAAGTTTGTTTTCTTATATTAATATATATAAATATTGTTATATTCTAACAATTATATACTCATATAATCAATTTAAAACTGTTTTAATTTTGATATATACACTTATTGTTTTGGAATTCTTTCCGAAATAATTTAGTTAAAGGCCTTTAAAAATTTTCGCGGCACCGCAACGATCCTCTCACGGCTCACCAGTGTGCCGCGGCTCACCAGTGTGCCGCGGCTCACCAGTGTGCCGCAGCTCATCTGTGTGCCGCGGCACACCGGCTGAAAATAACAGATTGAAAAATGTAGAATATTCAGATAATAGAGAAAAATAACAAAAGAAACAAAAGCAATGGCAATTTGTTTATTTCGGTTAGAGAAAAGATAAGTTGAAAAGGGCATTAAAATAAAGATTGGAGGATTTAAATGCTAGCCAACAACGGTTAAGAACGAAACAAAGAAAAGTGGTCAGCGTCTGAAGAGTCAAATATACAACCGTAATCAATAAGAAAGAAAGAAAGAAAGAAAGAAAGAAAGAAAGAAATCAGAAGGATTTAAAAAGAAAGAAGAAATGCTGCATGAAACAATCTAATAAAAATTAGAAAGATAGAAACAGAAAAGAAAGAAAGAAAGTAGGAAAGAAAGAAAGAAGAAAGAAAGAAAGAAAGAAAGAAAGTAGGAAAGAAAGAAGAAAGAAACAGAAAAGAAAGAAAGAAAGAAAGAAAGTGAAGAACAAGAAAGAAGACGAAAGAAAGGAAGAAAAAAAAGAAAAAATCGAAAGTATTTAAAAGAAAGAAACTGCTTCAAACAATCTGAAAGGAATAACAATGCAAAAAAGAAAGAAAAATGAAAGAAAGAATAACAATAAATAATAAAGATTAATTAATTACAAAAGAAAGTAACAAAATGGAAGGATTTAAAAAGAAAGATAAACAAATTTTAAAACATCTCAAAGAATTAAAATGAAAGAAAGAAAGAAAAAATCTAAAACACCGAAGACAGAGAAATGGCTTCAATTAAAACTAGATAATTTTGTTTGTGTGTGCGTGCGCGCGTGTTTATGTGTACGTGCGCGCGTGTAGGCGTGTGCATGTGTGTGTGTGTATAAGAATCCAATCCAGTAGCCAATATATAATTTCTATTTGTTTATTCCATTATTTTATTAAGGTTTACGCATCCATCATTGTTTCACTATGAAATAGAATTGCCCGGCCATATATTACGTCGTAAGGGCAACCATAGATCATACACCCTTACTTCGAACTTTCTTTCTCTCATATTCGTGTTATTCTTATCAATTTATGGAGTGTAGAATCTTTTCTCATGAAACGTTCTCCAGAGATCTTAGCGCTCTACGAAACTAATTTTTCTATTGCTACCAATCAATTCTGTTCCAGGCTCTCTTCCTCTTTGTAGAATAGATTCCAGATTAAATATACCAGGCCTTAGGGTTTAAATCTTTGGAAATATTCCAATGGAAAGGGAATCGTCTCTTGATTCCCCGGATGAATTTTACATCTGCTTTCAACTTTGTTTATTGCAATCTGTTAGCTATCACTTTTTCCCTTGTTGATCCCCTTCTTCTCAGGACTGTCAGATATTCAGCTAAATACCTGACAATATAGAAATGGTTTTCTTTGCGAATATCTTTGTGTTTGGTGATTTTAATGCTCATCATATCATGTGATGTATTATTCAAATATTACTGATGAGGCCGTTATTCAGAATTTCAGTTTTCCCGTTGCTCAATCTCTCAGTCAAACTGGATTTCCCTACTCCTTTCGCTAATCGTTCTGACCAACATGCTTGTTTTACCTCCTTCTTTTATCTCTTCTAGATTTTATCGAGCATCGAGACCTCTCCTCTTGGCAATTCGGATTACGTTGTAGCATTTGTTGGTATTTCTTTTGAGACAGGAATCTCCTATTCACAAGAATTCTTTCTGTTACCAGCGTACTGATTGAGATTCATCTCGTGATTATCGTGTCGCCACTTGGAGTTAATTTTTTAATCTTCCTATTGAGAGATGACCCACGGAGGTTTCTTCGTTCATAAATGCCTGAACTAAGGATTCTGTGTTTTCTCGGAAATACCAGGTGCAACAACAATATTTTTCTTGGTTTACACCTGCCAATTCAACCTCTCTAGCGCACACCAATCATTTTTTCCTGCAATAAGAACGGGATAATTCCGACCAGACAGATGCTTCTCTGTGTCCGCTAGTAATAATTGTAACCTTCTCCTCAAAGAGGCTACATATTTGTTCACCGACAGAATGAGACACCCTATATCTTCTAACAAGTTCGGTCCACGTAACTTCTGGCGACTCTGTAATAATCTGTTATGAAAGAGTTCATCTGATATTTATTTTCTCTCACTCAATTTGAGTTATTATTATCTGCTGATAAAACAGAATGCTTTGTTCGTAAATTCTCTTCCAATTCTACTCTTGACATATTTGGAGTAAACTTGCATGACTTTCCAATTATAACTGGGTCTCTACTGTATGATATGCATATAATTTCCTTTCCTGTTTTCTGCTATCATCTCTAAATGGATCTCCACAAAGCATGTGGACACCTGAACTGGCTCCTGTTCTCTCTAAATTCTAAAATAAATGCCTTGCTGCTACTTGCTTTACTGCTTGATAGAAATCCTCTTCTATTGTTTTAATCTTTAAGAACCCAGACGAAAACTAGATCCTTCTAACTACCTGTCCATTAATCCATCTTATCCCTTCTTGACAACACACTAGAGAGTCTAATCAACTCCGAATTGACGGATCATCTCACCTCGCAGAGAAACAACATGGCTTTCGCTTCTCTAGGTCAACTGCCGATGTATTAAGGATTATTGCTGAACGAGCCAGCCAGGCTTGAGATAAAAATGGTGAATATTTCTGAGATGAGATATTGTAATTCTTTATACTATTTACATTGTTCGGACTTTTGTCTGAAGGACACATGGCCCAGGATAAAAGCGTTGGATGGATTCAGTGACATGACCCAAAGAGTTGTGAGTTCAATACCTGGCTACAGCAGAGGTGAACAAAGACTTGGAGAAATGAGTTAAAGGGAGATAACTGATACTGAGACATCCGGAAGAGGCATGGCACATGGAACTAGAACAATCTAGCCCGGTGAACGAAATAAAGGGTTCAGTTCGAAATTCGAATCACCTGAAGAAGACCGGAGCGTACAACGGCCGAAACGTCGTGAATATGGAAATGAAGATGAGGACAACAGTCTGAACAATGTAAATAATGTAAATATGAATAGTGATATCTGTGTTGTTTTCGATATGTCGAAGGCGTTTGACAGGTTTTGTTATGCTGGTATTCTGCGCAAAATGAGAGATTATGCTGTTTCTGGACGAATTTTTGATCTGATTCAAACTTTTTTATAAAATAGTGAAATGAACGTTGGTCTTGAGCGGCCACTCTTCTAGATCTTTTTGTAGTAATTTGATAACACTCTACCATGAATGACTCTTGGGACTTATAGTGAGTGAACCAATATTAAAAAAATGTTTTATAGAGAAAAAAAATCACAATAAAATAACAGAAAGGTAGACACAGATCCGATTTAAATTAGAGTAAAACATGTTACCATAGACTGAGTTTATACTCATGTAAGTAATTATGTGGTCCGCATTTTGATTCCTACACCCCTGCAGAACATTCAGATGCATGTATACGTGCTTTTCTTTATATCAGATTTTTTTATTGATTTGTATTTTACGGTATCTGTTTAAATTTCTGAGATGACGTATTATATACACTATTTATATTGTTCGGAATATCATCCTCATCTTTGTTGGCATATTTATCACAACATTTCGGCCGTTGTACTCTCCGGCTTTCTTCAGACTGTCGAACTGAACCCTTCATTTCGCTCGCTGGGGTAGACTGTTCTAGTTCCACAGGCCATGTCTAATCGATGTCAGTTATCAGTTATCTTCTGTTAATTCACCTTTCCAAGGTATTGAACTCACACTCCTTGGATCCTGTCACTGGATCTAACTAACGCCTTTATCCACTGTGCCATGTGTCCTTGAAGACATCTGTGTATGAATTTCTGGTTATTATAAACCTAATGTCTTCAGTAACGATTTTTTTCTAGTGCTCATATTGCAATTTTTGCTGTTATCAATACATTTTTACCAGAGCTCGTATTGCAATTTTCGTTGTAATTATTGCTTTTCTCTGGCACTCCTTATTACTTGGTAAAGTAGAAGCGTCATATCTTTCCCAGGGGTATTAGTACGTAAGTGAATATTGCCGACTAGAATTGGAACGCACCTCTCCGATTTTGATATCCGAAAGCGGTCACCCATCTCGGTATGACCAGACACAACGATACTTAAATTCGTTGTTCGCACGAGAACCGACGTTGAAACGTGATATGGTCGGAAACTCACGGTAAGTAGAAGATGGAAAATATGTCGAATAGGAAATAAACGTCGACAAATTACCTAAACCTAACAAAATGTTTCAATTGAAGTTCGTTCATAATATTTTAGAACACACGCTAATTTTTTCAAAAGAAAATAAAATGGCCGACGTAATGCAGTGAAGCAAATAAAAAAACGGGGTTGTCCTGCGCATCGCTGTGTAAAATTGTATATATATATATATATATATATATATATATATATATATATATATATATATATGTTGTAAATTACTTTCGGGTGCTGTGAAGGGTTCAAAGGGATCTACCTATCTAAAGGATTAATAATTATCTCACTCACTTCGGAGAGAAATGGACGCCATATTGTTTGATGTCTTTGTTCAGCTGTGCTTTTTAACGGAAGGGAAATACAAGACGAGGTTGTAATGTCTTGCCACCCAAAATAAAGAGGGTTTCTGCGAGAGAAAATAGTGCATGAAAGAGGCGAAATGAAGCATATATATGTGAAAGACAGCAAGGATATTTCGGTGTATGAGAGAAATATACAGATATTCAGTGTGATTGATAAGAAGAGAAAACTAATGTCAAGAGAGCCAGACAGCATTTTATATATTCTGACTCTGTAGCGCGTATGTGTTCGTGTGTAGGAAAGAAAGATAAAGAGACAAAGAGATGCAAGCTTGAAAGAGAGAGAGGTAGAGAGATATTATAAAAGAAGGTGTACAAATCTAGAGAGAATCACTGAGGGTTTAATAGATTGTGTGAGCCAGAGGATGTGTGTATGTGCGTGAGAGAAGTGCTAGAATAGATTAATGTGTATGGCAAAGAGAGAAAGAGAGACAAAGGAAAAGATAAAAAGAGAGAGAAAGAAAAAATGAGAGAGAGAAACGGAGATAAAGAGAGCGAGATAGGCTGAACAAATAGGAAAACTAAAATATGTGAGAAAATAAATGAAAGGTTTAATATCTGTGAGTGGGAAAGGCTGATTGTGAAGAAGTGAGAATATGAGAGAAAATGAGAGTGAAAATATGAGAAAGAGGAAAAATGTGTTCATAATAGTTAAACCCCGCCAAAAGGGGTCAAAACACTATGAAAGTATAAAAATAGGTTTTAATACCAGCAATACATTTTTTTGAAAAATATTGCCAGCAGTAACTTTTTGAAAAAGAAAAAATCTACCAGCAATACATTTCTGGAAAAAAATGACCAACAATACATCTTTGGGGAAAAAAAGTATCATCAATAAAGATTCTGTTCGGCATTACATAACCCAATGAGGTGTTGATATGCCCTAAAACAAAACAAACCAAACCAATCTTGAGGTAGCACCTCTCTCTTTGCCCAAATGTTTGTGGATACTAACGCCAGCGTGACAATCTTCTCAAGATCTGGGCCATTTACGACCTTTGTCCATATATATTTGTTCCACGCCTAAAACAACCTGCCACCTTAAGGATCAACGTGTAGTATCTGTGCATTCTACAAAAGAGAAAACACACAAAATATACCGTTTTTGCTGATGCAGAATACTCATAGTTAACAAAAGTATTTGGTGGACTCGTTGCATCTCCCCAAAGGTGTGTGAGGATGTAACGATTACTACTACAAAAATGGAAGTAGTGATCGGATATGGAATCCCAACTGAGATTGCTAATGTTCACTTCGTATTAATATTTCTACAAAAAGTAGATTGTAGACGCTTCGATTACTGTAATTATTATTCTCATAGGCAGCGTCTGACGAGTTTCACCTGCAATCAAGTTGTAGTCGATGTTCTCACAAGTTCAACACTTCATTTAGTAGCTCAACTGATTTTACTAATGCTGTATTCTGGATGGTTTTAATTCTCCACAATTTCATAAATTTCATCCTTCTTTTCTCTTTACATAGAATCTGCATGCGGAGACCCAGGTTTGGATCGTTTACTTCATTCCTTTTTTCTTCACAGAGTGTCTACCGATGTAGAGCGCTTTACATCATTCTATTTTCTTTTTATATAACCTTCCAGATTAGGGCCTTTCTAATGCAGATTTTTCTGCATCCTCGTCAGTCTTTTCTTTTGCCATAGAGCCTATGGTTCGGACAGTTTGTTTACGCAATTATTCTCTTCTTTTCATTTTTACAAAGATTCTACGAGCAGGGTCCTTAGGTTGAAGAGTTTTATCCTTGGTCCCTTTTCATTTTTTTTTTCTTTTTTCATAGATTTTGTAAGTGGGATCCTTGGGTTTGTAGAACTTTGTGTATAATCCATCTACTCATTCCAATTTAAAATAGAAACAGAATTCTCGGTGTGTATAGCCTTGTGCATGATCGTTCGGCTCTCCATTTTACATATAAATTTCGAGTAGGATCTTTGGAGTGCAGAGCCTCCTGCATAATTATTGATATTTCCTATTTACATAATATCTACAGGTAGGGTTCTTGGTGTGTAAAGCCTTTGTTCAGGATCATTTGCTTTTCCCGTTTACATAGAATCAATAAGGAGCCCTCAGAGTGCAGACCCCTTTGTGCATAAATTTCCTCTTTCTTTTCTTTATCCATAGAATCTATGAATAAAGTCACTGGATTGCAGAGCTTTGCATATACGTCTTACTGTTATCCGTTTTATTATCCTCTGCCTGTAATACAGTTATTTCTTTCCTGGTTACTCTTTGGTTAACAATAATGTATGATCATAGTGGCAATGCGAACAGCTCTGGAATTATCACACTGACAAAAAATGATCCCTCTTTTGCTCTTCAGATTATAGACGCTTACGATCATCAGCATCTTCTTTTTCTGTAAACTGATTCGTAGAAAACACATTTCAGAAAACTAACCTAAACGAAATTGATTTTATAAATGTCACCCTCAACCTGAGAAAAGCTACATATAAACCATACAGAAAACCCAACGATAAACCACTGTATATACACACATTTCTTCCAATCACCCGCCATCTATAATCAAGCAGATACCACAATCCATTAACCGCAAGGCTTTCTGACAATTCTTCCAGTCAAACTATATTCAACGAATCTAAGAAAGTCTATGACACAGCCTTAAAAGATAGTGCCACTCACATACTCACCAGACAGCACAAAAAAGACCAACAGGAAGAGAAACAACAAAAACGTAAAAACAAACGTAGGAAAATTATTCCTTAAACTCAGACACAAACACTTCCCCGCATCAAGCACTTTTCACAAAATATTCAACAAAACACAGTAAAAATCAGTTATAGTTGCACAGAAAATATAACATAAACTTAAAAAAAAAAAACACAACAGCAAAATAATCAAAAAACCACCAAAAAATTAAACCCACGTGTAACTGCAGAATAAAGAACGAATGTCCCTTAAAGGGCAATTGAATGCAGAACACTGTAATATACCAAGCCACTGTAAAATCAGCAGATAGCGAAGAAAAAGTATACATAGGAATAACTGATGGACCCTGGAAACAAAGAGACGACACACAAAAAACATCCCTTACAAATAGTAAATACGCGAACAGCACAATACTCTCTAAACATACCTTAGAGATTAAAAAGAAAAAAAAAATAATAATCACACCAAATATACCATGGAAAATATGGAAAAGAACATCAACCTACAACAATCAATCCAAAAACTGTAAACTCTGCCTGGAGAAAATATAGTTATAATTACATTCCCAGAACAAAACAAACTATTAAATAAACGATCAGAACTCATCTCAAAAAGCTGTCACAAAAACAAATTTTTAGTATGCTACTAAAACTCATAAACTGAAAACAAATAAGAATAAATAAAATAATAAAATAAAATAAATAAACAAAAGCAATATCTAAATAAACTAAATAATCCAAATAAATAAACTAAGTAAATAATAGACGATTTACAAACCACATCCACCAAAATAACTGTTAGAATAATGAATTAGACCCACAATGCATCATTAAAATCTGTATATATAAAAAATTTTAAAAAATTATAAAAAATTGGTATTAAACACAACGAACATGGCCTGAAGATTGCGTTTAACATGAACAGCCTGTCGCCTCTGGGTATTGACGTCAATATATATATATTTATATTTACATACGCTCTATCTCTGATATTGAGTACTTCAAGCCAAAGATATAGCATAACTGAAAAATCTATTTTACCATATATATATATATATATATATATATATATATATATATATATATATATATATATATATATATGACTGGCCACGATAGGATATCCGTTTAGCTAAACCCTATTGCAAACGCTTTTGTGTTTATTCAACAACCACCGAGCCCAACGTGGTTTATTTCTGAGAACAAGGCCAGCATGCTCAAGCGCTCAGACACGGTCACAGCTAGGGTTCTGTCTACCCAGTTTCACACACAACCCGTGGTATGATATTCAGGCACTTTTCAAAGGTGTCGCCTCCGGACCGATAATATCAGGTAGTCTCCTTCTTGACAAATCGACCACGGTGAGAATCGAACCGGGGTCTCATGGTAAGAATGCAAATATATAATATATATATATATATATATATATATATATATATATATATATATAGTCAGAATGCGAACGTTGCACATTATATATATGTAAGATTAATACATATATGAAAAGAGACATCAGCAATTGGATGTGAGTCTAATTTATAGGGTGTGCGTGTAGTGTAACGAATAGTGGGGGACATTTTTATTTTTTCTCTAATGCCTTTAACAACGCATGAATCCGTATTTTATTCCCCCAGTTACGGTTTAAATAGTAAAGGTAGAAATCAGTTTGAGAGAAGGAATACCGAAATTTATGATCGCTTACATCCTGAAGCAATATGGGATTAATATTTTTTTTCTTCAACAGGTTTACCCTGTCATGTAGAGAGAAAATTATCTGTGATGCCATTTAATCATGCATTGGTGCCAAAACCCGTTTCAAAATTTCTAAACTCTCTGTTGTATATAATCAGTTATAACAAATTTTGTAAGTGAAAACCTAGAAAAAGCTGCGGTTGGGATTACTCTGCCCAGTGAGGCAAAGTGATATCAAACCAAATCATTAAACTAAAAAAAAACTAGTCTCAGGTTCTTAAATAGTAACGTCAGATCAAAATATTCATATCAATGCAATGCATGAAACTCGGTCAGTAGGGTGCGTAAGATAGATAGATAGATAGATAGATAGATAGATAGATAGATAGATCACAAGTCGAGATAGATAGATAGATAGATAGATAGATAGATAGATAGATAGATATGAACAGACTAAGACAGATAGATAGATAGATAGATAGATAGATAGATAGATAGATAGATAGATGAACAGATAGATAGACAGATAGATAGATAGATAGATAGATAGATAGATATGAACAGATGAGATAGATAGATAGATGAACAGATAGATAGATAGATAGATAGATAGATAGATAGATAGATAAAGTAGGTTGTATACGATAAAGTTGGTTGTATAAGATAGAACGATATAAAATGAACAAAATGATATATGAAAAGCTTAGATATGAACAGACTGAGATAGATAGATAGATAGATAGATAGATAGATAGATAGATAGATAGATAAAGTAGGTTGTATAAGATAAAGTTGGTTGTATAAGATAGAACGATAGAAAATGAACAAAATGAGATATGAAAAACTTAGATATGAACAGACTGAAGGTCATCGCGAGGACCATGCTTCCTCGAACCTTAAGGACTGTGCCAAATAACAAAACCCCATCACTTGAGGGTAACCAAAAGCAGCAGCAACATCTATAATGCATGTAACTTGAAGAGAAAATAATGTTGTAATAAAGATTGTGATGTTCCACACAACTTCAAACAAAAAGCTAGGAAGGAAACTCTTATTGACTAGAAAGAGCGATAACAGCTACTGGTCTTAAGAAACCTATTTTTCTGAACAATTGTTTTTAGAGAATGATTTCATAAATGTGAACCGAAAGCAGGACTGGCTGCTCGGTCAATGGATGTTTCCTTATAAGGAAACGGTTACTTTATCAGTACCATTAATGGATATGAACACAAGTATCAGTCGTTAGGTCAATGGCACCTCTGAAAGTTGATTCCGTTAATTATATCGATCATGATAATGTGAGCATAAATAAAATTATGATGATGAGGATGATGATGTCACTTGTTACGATCATAGTTGACCGACAGGGTTGAATATCCCCACCGGTAGTTCGTTGCTTCCCGACCGGCCAGCACCTAGAACAAACATGACCACGTTCGTTATTTTCTTTGCTGTTCACCAACCAAAGCCTAGAGCTTCACCTGTTTCCTCCCTTCCGCTTCCCACGGATCATTCCCTCTTCAATTAAGTGTTTAATTAATGCAATAAACAAACAATCTATTTCGCCTCCCCGTTCATTCACCTCAAGTCCATCGTTCCATTTCGTAGGTGACCATCAAAACGCGAAGCAAAACACGTGATTCGGATTACTCAGCAAAGGCGAGAAAATGACGAAGAGATTTTAAACAAACATGTCGACCTTTTGGAGATCCGGTAGCTTGTTATTTTTTATTTTCGACTTTCTTTAAAGATTTATAATTCTTAAGATGAAATATTTTATGCAAAGCCAATTAAAACCTTGAAATATTTTAAAGTATTTTTTCGTTTAAAATAATTACAGAGATTTTTTTAACATTACTCATTTAGCAAATGCGCATGTTTTTCCAAGCATTGAAATTTCACATCGATTTTATCACGGTTACAGCAAAATAATAGACAAAATTCGTCGGAGAATTCGCAGGAAAACAAAATTATTCGTCGATAGAATCGAATAAATCTTTCTTTACTAATTTTTGAGGCATGGTGGCGTAACAGATTGGAACTCGGTTTGAAAGATAAAAGAAACGAGTCTAGTCGAATTTATTACATTCACTTACATGCTAATAAACTTGGGGAAGGCATGAATCGATCTCTCCTTTCTTTCTTATGATTATGTGTGCTCATTAGGAGGTATGGAAGATTAATGGATAGAGGCTCGGATTGAGAAATCGGATAGGCGTGTTCAAATGCCAGTCGAATTCATTACATTCACTTATATGCAAAAACGCTTGGGGAAGGCATGAATCGATCTCTCCTTTCTTTCTTAAGATTATGTGTGCTTATTAGGGGGCAGGGAAGATTAATGGATAGAGGCTCGGATAGAGAAATCGGAGAGAGAGGGTTCAAATGCCAGTCGAATTCATTACATTCACTTACATGCTAATACCCTTGGGGAAGGCATGAATCTATATCTCCTTTCTTTCTTGTGAATATGTGTGCTTATTAGGAGGCATGGAAGATTAATGGATAGAGGCTCGGATTGAGAAATCGGAGAGACGGTTTCAAATACCAGTCGAATTAATTACATTCACTTATATGCTAATATAATTGGGGAAGGCATGAATCGATCTCTCCTTTCTTTCTTAAGATTATGTGTGCTTATTAGGAGGCATGTAAGATTAATGGATAGAGGCTCGGATAGAGAAATCGGAGAGACGGGTTCAAATGCCAGTCGAATTCATTACATTCACTTACATGCTAATACCCTTGGGGAAGGCATGAATCTATCTCTCCTTTCTTTCTTAAGATTATGTGTGCTTATTAGGAGGCATGTAAGATTAATGGATAGAGGCTCGGAGAGAGGTATCGGAGAGACGGGTTCAAATGACAGTCGAATTCATTACATTCACTTACATGCTAATACCCTTGGGGAAGGCATGAATCGATCTCTCCTTTCTTTCTTACGATTATGTGTGCTCATTAGGAGGCATGGAAGATTAATGGATAGAGGCTCGGATAGAGAAATCGGAGAGACGGGTTCAAATGCCAGTCGAATTCATTACATTCACTTACATGCTAATACCCTTGGGGAAGGCATGAATCCATCTCTCCTTTCTTTCTTATTATTATGTGTGCTTATTAGGAGGTATGGAAGATGAATGGATAGAGGCTCAGATTGAGAAATCGGAGAGACGGGTTCAAATGCCAGTCGAATTCATTACATTCACTTACATGCTAATAACCTAGGGGAAGGTATGAGTACATCTCACCTTTCTTTCTTAAGATTATGTGTGCTTATTAGGAGGTATGGAAGATTAATGGATAGAGGCTCGGATTGAGAAATCGGAGAGACGGGTTCAAATGCCAGTCGAATTCATTACATTCACTTACATGCTAATACCCTTGGGGAAGGCATGAATCGATCTATCCTTTCTTTCTTATGATTATGTGAGCTCATTAGGAGGTATGGAAGATTAATGGATAGAGGCTCGGATTGAGAAATCGGAGAGACGGGTTCAAATGCCAGTCGAATTCATTACATTCACTTACATGCTAATACCATTGGGGAAGGTATGAATCTATCTCTCCTTTCTTTCTTAAGATTATGTGTGCTTATTAGGAGGTATGGAAGATTAATGGATAGAGGCTCGGATTGAAAATCGGAGAGACGGGTTCAAATGACAGTCGAATTCATTACATTCACTTACATGCTAATACCCCTTGGGGAAGGCATGAATCGATCTCTCCTTTCTTTCTTATTATTATGTGTGCTCATTAGGAGGTATGGAAGATTAATGGATAGAGGCTCGGATTGAGAAATCGGAGAGACGGGTTCAAATGCCAGTCGAATTCATTACATTCACTTATATGCTAATAACCTAGGGGAAGGTATAAATCTATCTCTCCTTTCTTTCTTATTATTATGTGTGCTTATTAGGAGGTATGGAAGATTAATGGATAAAGGCTCGGGTTGAGAAATCCGAGAGACGTGTTCAAATGCCTGTCGAATCAATTACATTCACTTACATGCTAATACCATTGGGGAAGGTATGAATCCATCTCTCCTTTCTTTCTTATGATAATGTGTGCTTATTAGGAAGCATGGAAGATTAATGGAGAGAGAGGCTCGGATAGAGAAATCGGAGATACGGGTTCAAATGCCAGTCGAATTAATTACATTCACTTACATGCTAATACCCTTTGGGGAAGGTATGAATCGATCTCTCCTTTCTTTCTTAAGATTATGTGTTTAGCTCATTAGGAGGTATGGAAGATTAATGGATAGAGGCTCGATTGAGAAATCGGAGAGACGGGTTCAAATGCCAGTCGAATTCATTACATTCACTTATATGCTAATACGCTTGGGGAAGGTATGAATCCATCTCTCCTTTCTTTCTTAAGATTATGTGTGCTTATTAGGAGGTATGGAAGATTAATGGATAGAGGCTCGGATAGAGAAATCGGAGAGACGGGTTCAAATGCCAGTCGAATTCATTACATTCACTTATATGCTAATACCATTGGGGAAGGTATGAATCCATCTCTCCTTTCTTTCTTATTATTATGTGTGCTTATTAGGAGGTATGGAAGATTAATGGATAGAGGCTCGGATTGAGAAATCGGAGAGACGGGTTCAAATGACAGTCGAATTCATTACATTCACTTACATGCTAATACCATTGGGGAAGGTATGAATCCATCTCTCCTTTCTTTCTTATTATTATGTGTGCTTATTAGGAGGTATGGAAGATGAATGGATAGAGGCTCAGATTGAGAAATCGGAGAGACGGGTTCAAATGCCAGTCGAATTCATTACATTCACTTACATTCTAATACCCTTGGGGACGGTATGAATCCATCTCTCCTTTCTTTCTTAAGATTATGTGTGCTTATTAGGAGGCATGGAAGATTAATGGATAGAGGCTCGGATTGAGAAATCGGAGAGACGGGTTCAAATGCCAGTCGAATTCATTACATTCACTTACATGCTAATACCATTGGGGAAGGTATGAAACCAAATCTCCTTTCTTTCTTATGATTATGTGTGCTTATTAGGAGGTATGGAAGATTAATGGATAGAGGCTCAGATTGAGAAATCGGAGAGACGGGTTCAAATGCCAGTCGAATTCATTACATTCACTTACATGCTAATAACCTAGGGGAAGGTATGAAACCAAATCTCCTTTCTTTCTTAAGATTATGTGTGCTTATTAGGAGGTATGGAAGATTAATGGATAGAGGCTCAGATTGAGAAATCGGAGAGACGGGTTCAAATGCCAGTCGAATTCATTACATTCACTTATATGCTAATAACCTAGGGGAAGGTATGAATCCATCTCTCCTTTCTTTCTTATGATTATGTGTGCTTATTAGGAGGTATGGAAGATTAATGGATAGAGGCTCGGATTGAGAAATCGGAGAGACGGGTTCAAATGCCAGTCGAATTCATTACATTCACTTACATGCTAATAACATTGGGGAAGGTATGAATCCATCTCTCCTTTCTTTCTTATGATTATGTGTGCTTATTAGGAGGTATGGAAGATTAATGGATAGAGGCTCGGATTGAGAAATCGGAGAGACGGGTTCAAATGCCAGTCGAATTCATTACATTCACTTACATGCTAATACCCTTGGGGAAGGTATGAATCAATCTCTCCTTTCTTTCTTAAGATTATGTGTGCTTATTAGGTAGCATGTAAGATTAATGGATAGAGGCTCGGATAGAGAAATCGGAGAGACCGGTTCAAATGCCAGTCGAATTCATTACATTCACTTACATGCTAATATCCTTGGGTAAGGCATGAATCGATCTCTCCTTTCTTTCTTAAGATTATGTGTGCTTATTAGGGGGCATGGAAGATTAATGGATAGAGGCTCGGATAGAGAAATCGGAGAGACGGGTTCAAATGCCAGTCGAATTCATTTCATTCACTTACATGCTAATACCTTGGGGAAGGTATGAATCCATCTCGCCTTTCTTTCTTATGATTATATGTGCTTATTAGGAGGTATGGAAGATTAATGGATAGAGGCTCGGATTGAGAAATCGGAGAGATGGTTTTAAATGCCAGTCGAATTCATTACATTCACTTACATGCTAATACCCTTGGGGAAGGTATGAATCCATCTCTCCTTTGTTTCTTATGATTATATGTGATTATTAGGAGGTATGGAAGGTTAATGGATAGAGGCGAAGATTTAGAAATCGGAGAGACGGGTTCAAATGCCAGTCGAATTCATTACATTCACTTACATTCTAATACCATGGGGAAGGTATGAATACATCTCACCTTTCTTTCTTAAGATTATGTGTGCTTATTAGGAGGTATGGAAGATTAATGGATAGAGGCTCGGATTGAGAAATCGGAGAGACGGGTTCAAATGCCAGTCGAATTCATTACATTCACTTATATGCTAATACCATTGGGGAAGGTATGAATCAATCTCTCCTTTCTTTCTTAAGATTATGTGTGCTTATTAGGAGGCATGTAAGATTAATGTATAGAGGCTCGGATTGAGAAATCGGAGAGACGGGTTCAAATGCCAGTCGAATTCATTACATTCACTTACATGCTAATACCATTGGGGAAGGTATGAATCTCCTTCTCTCCTTTCTTTCTTAAGATTATGTGTGCTTATTAGGAGGTATGGAAGATTAATGGATAGAGGCTCGGATAGAGAAATCGGAGAGACGGGTTGAAATGCCAGTCGAATTCATTACATTCACTTATATGCTAATACGCTTGGGGAAGTTATAAATCCATCTCTCCTTTCATTTTTATGATTATGTGTGCTTATTAGGAGGTATGGAAGATTAATGGATAGAGGCTCGGATTGAGAAATCGGAGAGAGAGGGTTCAAATGCCAGTCGAATTCATTACATTCACTTACATGCTAATACCCTTGGGGAAGGTATGAATCCATCTCTCCTTTCTTTCTTATGATTATGTGTGCTTATTAGGAGGTATGGAAGATTAATGGATAGAGGCTCGGATTGAGAAATCGGAGAGAGAGGGTTCAAATACCAGTCGAATCTATTACATTCACTTATATGCTAATACGCTTGGGGAAGGTATGAGTCCATCTCTCCTTTCTTTCTTAAGATTATGTGTGCTTATAAGGAGGCATGGAAGATTATTGGATAGAGGCTCGGATAGAGAAATCGGAGAGACGGGTTCAAATGCCAGTCGAATTCATTACATTCACTTACATGCTAATACCCTTGGGGAAGACATGAATCGATCTCTCCTTTCTTTCTTACGATTATGTGTGCTCATTAGGAGGCATGGAAGATTAATGGATAGAGGCTCGGATAGAGAAATCGGAGAGACGGTTTCAAATGCCAGTCGAATTCATTACATTCACTTATATGCTAATACCATTGGGGAAGGTATGAATCCATCTCTCCTTTCTTTCTTATGATTATGTGAGCTTATTTGGAAGAATGGAAGATTAATGGATAGAGGCTCAGATTGAGAAATCGGAGAGACGGGTTCAAATGCCAGTCGAATTCATTACATTCACTTACATGCTAATACCCTTGGGGAAGGCATGAATCTATCTCTCCTTTCTTTCTTAAGATTATGTGTGCTTATTAGGATGTATGGAAGATTAATGGATAGAGGCTCGGATTGAGAAATCGGAGAGACGGGTTCAAATGACAGTCAATTCATTACATTCACTTACATGCTAATACCATTGGGGAAGGTATGAATCCATCTCTCCTTTCTTTCTTACGATTATGTGTGCTTATTAGGAGGCATGGAAGATTAATGGATAGAGGCTCGGATTGAGAAATCGGAGAGACGGGTTCAAATGCCAGTCGAATTCATTACATTCCTTACATGCTAATAACATTGGGGAAGGTATGAATCCATCTCTCCTTTCTTTCTTATGATTATGTGTGCTTATTAGGAGGTATGGAAGATTAATGGATAGAGGCTCAGATTGAGAAATCGGAGAGACGGGTTCAAATGCCAGTCGAATTCATTACATTCACTTACATGCTAATAACCTTGGGGAAGGTATGAATCTATCTCACCTTTCTTTCTTAAGAAGGTGTGTGCTTATTAGGAGGTATGGAAGATTAATGGATAGAGGCTCGGATTGAGAAATCGGAGAGACGGTTCAAATGCCAGTCGAATTCATTACATTCACTTACATGCTAATACCACCACTGGGGGAAGGTATGAATCCATCTCTCCTTTCTTACTTATTATTATGTGTGCTTATTAGGAGGTATGGAAGATTAATGGATAGAGGCTCGGATTGAGAAATCGGAGAGACGGGTTCCAATGCCAGTCGAATTCGTTACATTCAATTACATGCTGATACCATTGGGGAAGGTATGAATCCATCTCTCCTTTCTTTCTTACATTATGTGCTCATTCGAGGTATGGAAGATTAATGGATAGAGGCTCGGATTGAGAAATCGGAGGCGGGTTCAAATGCCAGTCGAATTCATTACATTCACTTACATGCTAATACCATTGGGGAAGGTATGAATCCATCTCTCCTTTCTTTCTTATGATTATGTGTGCTCATTCGGAGGTATGGAAGATTAATGGATAGAGGCTCGGATTGAGAAATCGGAGAGACGGGTTCAAATGCCAGTCGAATTCATTACATTCACTTACATGCTAATACCATTGGGGAAGGTATGAATCCATCTCTCCTTTCTTTCTTATGATTATGTGTGCTTATTTGGAGGTATGGAAGATTAATGGATAGAGGCTCGGATTGAGAAATCGGATAGGCGTGTTCAAATACCAGTCGAATTCATTACATTCACTTACATGCTAATACCATTGGGGAAGGTATGAATCCATCTCTCCTTTCTTACTTATTATTATGTGTGCTTATTAGGATGTATGGAAGATTAATGGATAGAGGCTCGGATTGAGAAATCGGAGACGGGTTCAAATGCCAGTCGAATTCATTACATTCAATTACATGCTAATACCATTGGGAAGGTATGAATCCATCTCTCCTTTCTTTCTTATTATTATGTGTGCTTATTAGGAGGTATGGAAGATTAATGGATAGAGGCTCGGATTGAGAAATCGGATAGATGGTTCAAATGCCAGTCGAATTCATTACATTCACTTACATGCTAATACCATTGGGGAAGGTATGAATCCATCTCTCCTTTCTTTCTTATGATTATGTGTGCTCATTCGGAGGTATGGAAGATTAATGGATAGAGGCTCGGATTGAGAAATCGGAGAGACGGGTTCAAATGCCAGTCGAATTCATTACATTCACTTACATGCTGATACCATTGGGGAAGGTATGAATCCATCTCTCCTTTCTTTCTTATGATTATGTGTGCTCATTCGGAGGTATGGAAGATTAATGGATAGAGGCTCGGATTGAGAAATCGGATAGGCGTGTTCAAATGCCAGTCGAATTCATTACATTCACTTACATGCTAATACCATTGGGGAAGGTATGAATCCATCTCTCCTTTCTTTCTTATTATTATGTGTGCTTATTAGGAGGTATGGAAGATTAATGGATAGAGGCTCGGATTGAGAAATCGGAGAGACGGGTTCAAATGCCAGTCAATTCATTACATTCAATTACATGCTAATACCATTGGGGAAGGTATGAATCCATCTCTCCTTTCTTTCATATGATTATGTGTGCTTATTAGGAGGTATGGAAGATTAATGGATAGAGGCTCGATTGAGAAATCGGAGAGACGTATTCAAATGCCAGTCGAATTCATTACATTCACTTACATGCTAATACCATTGGGGAAGGTATGAATCCATCTCTCCTTTCCTTATTTTTATTATGATTATTAGGAGGTATGGAAGATTAATGGATAGAGGCTCGGATTGAGAAATCGAAGACGGGGTTGAATGGATCGAATTCATTACATTCAATTGTTACATGCTAATACCATTGGGGGAAGGTATGAATCCATCTCCTTTCTTCTTATGATTATGTGTGCTTATTCGGAGGTATGGAAGATTAATGGATAGAGGCTCGGATTGAGAAATCGGATAGACGGTTTCAAATGCCAGTCAATTCATTACATTCACTTACATGCTAATACCATTGGGGAAGGTATGAATCCATCTCTCCTTTCTTTCTTATGATTATGTGTGCTCATTCGGAGGTATGGAAGATTAATGGATAGAGGCTCGGATTGAGAAATCGGAGAGACGGGTTCAAATGCCAGTCAATTCATTACATTCACTTACATGCTAATACCATTGGGGAAGGTATGGATCCATCTCTCTTTTCTTTCTTATTATTATGTGTGCTTATTAGGAGGTATGGAAGATTAATGGATAGAGGCTCGGATTGAGAAATCGGAGAGACGGGTTCAAATGCCAGTCGAATTCATTACATTCACTTACATGCTAATAACATTGGGGAAGGTATGAATCCATCTCTCCTTTCTTTCTTATTATTATGTGTGCTTATTAGGAGGTATGGAAGATTATTGGATAGAGGCTCGGATTGAGAAATCGGAGAGACGGGTTCAATGCCAGTCGAATTCATTACATTCAATTATGTGCTTATACCATTGGGGAAGGTATGAATCCATCTTCTTCTTTCATTATTATTATGTGTGTGCTTATTAGGAGGTATGGAAGATTAATGGATAGAGGCTCGGATTGAGAAATCGGAGAGAATGGGTTCAAATGCCAGTCGAATTCATTACATTCCTTACATGCTAATACCATTGGGGAAGGTATGAATCCATCTCTCCTTTCTTTCTTATTATTATATGTGCTTATTAGGAGGTATGGAAGATTAATGGATAGAGGCTCGGATTGAGAAATCGGAGACGGGTTTAAATGCCAGTCGAATTCTTACATTCACTTACATGCTGATACCATTGGGGAAGGTATGAATCCATCTCTCCTTTCTTTCTTATGATTATGTGTGCTCATTAGGAGGTATGGAAGATTAATGGATAGAGGCTCGGATTGAGAAATCGGATGAGAAGGTTCAAATGCCAGTCGAATTCATTACATTCACTTATATGCTAATACCATTGGGGAAGTATGAATCCATCTCTCCTTTTCTTTTTTATATTATGTGCTTATTAGAGGTATGGAAGATTAATGGATAGAGGCTCGGATTGAGAAAATCGGAGAGAGGGTTCAAATGCCAGTCGAATTCGTTACATTCACTTATATGCTAATACCATTGGGAAGGTATGAATCCATCTCTCTTTTCTTTCTTATGATTATGTGTGCTCATTAGGAGGTTATGGAAGATTAATGGATAGAGGCTCGGATTGAGAAATCGGAGAGACGGGTTCAAATGCCAGTCGAATCCATTACATTCACTTACATGCTAATACCCTAGGGGAAGGTATGAATACATCTCTCCTTTCTTTCTTATTATTATGTGTGCTTATTAGGAGGTATGTAATATTATTGGATAGAGGCTCGGATTGAAAATCGGAGAGACGGGTTCAAATGCCAGTCGAATTCATTACATTCCATTACATACATGCTAATACCATTGGGGAAGGTATGAATCCATCTCCCAGTCTTTTCTTATTATTATGTGTGCTTATTAGGAGGTATGGAAGATTAATGGATAGAGGTATCAAGATTGAGAAATCGGAGAGACGGGTTCAAATGCCAGTCGAATTCATTACATTCACTTACATGCTAATACCATTGGGGGAAGGTATGAATCCATCTCTCCTTTCTTTCTTATTATTATGTGTGCTTATTTTGGTATGGAAGATTAATGGATAGAGGCTCCGGATTGAGAAATCGGAGAGACGGGTTCAAATGCCAGTCGAATTCATTACATTCACTTACATGCTAATACCATTGGGGAAGGTATGAATCCATCTCTCCTTTCTTTCTTATTATTATGTGTGCTTATTAGGAGGTATGGAAGATTAATGGATAGAGGCTCGGATTGAGAAATCGAGAGACGGGTTCAAATGCCAGTCGAATTCATTACATTCACTTTCAGTCATGTTCCAAAGATTTATTACATGCTATCTTTTTTATGATTACCATTAGGGGGTAAAAGGTATGAATCCATCTCGAATTCATTTTCCACTTTGCTAATACCATTGGGAAGGTTGAATCGGGTTGTGTGCTTATTAGGAGGTATGGAAGATTAATGGATAGAGGCTCGGATTGAGAAATCGGAGAGGGGTTTCAAAATGCCAGTCGAATTCATTACATTCACTTACATGCTAATACCATTGGGGAAGGTATGAATCCATCTCTCCTTTTCTTTCTTATGATTATGTGTGCTTATTAGGAGGTATGGAAGATTAATGGATAGAGGCTCGGATTGAGAAATCGGAGAGACGGGTTCAAATGCCAGTCGAATTCATTACATTCACTTACATGCTAATACCATTGGGGAAGGAATGAATCCATCTCTCCTTTCTTTCTTATGATTATGTGTGCTCATTCGGAGGTATGGAAGATTAATTGATAGAGGCTCGGATTGAGAAATCGGAGAGACGGGTTCAAATGCCAGTCGAATTCATTACATTCATTTTCATGCTGATACCATTGGGGAAGGTATGAATCCATCTCTCCTTTCTTTCTTATGATTATGTGTGCTTATTAGGAGGTATGGAAGATTAATGGATAGAGGCTCGATTGAGAAATCGGAGAGACGGGTTCAAATGCCAGTCGAATTCATTACATTCACTTACATGCTAATACCATTGGGGAAGGTATGAATCCATCTCTCTTTCTTTCTTATTATTATGTGTGTGCTTATTAGGAGGTATGGAAGATTAATGGATAGAGGCTCGGATTGAGAAATCGGAGACGGGTTCAAATGCCAGTCGAATTCATTACATTCACTTACATGCTAATACCATTGGGGAAGGTATGAATCCATCTCTCCTTTCTTTCTTATTATTATGTGTGCTTATTAGGAGGTATGGAAGATTAATGGATAGAGGCTCGGATTGAGAAATCGGAGAGACGGGTTCAAATGCCAGTCGAATTCATTACATTCACTTACATGCTAATACCATTGGGGAAGGTATGAATCCATCTCTCCTTTCTTTCTTATTATTATGTGTGCTTATTAGGAGGTATGGAAGATTAATGGATAGAGGCTCGGATTGAGAAATCGGAGAGACGGGTTCAAATGCCAGTCGAATTCATTACATTCACTTATATGCTAATACCATTGGGGAAGGTATGATTCCATCTCTCTTTCTTTCTTATTATTATGTGTGCTTATTAGGAGGTATGGAAGATTAATGGATAGAGGCTCAGATTGAGAAATCGGAGAGGACGGGTTCAAATGCCAGTCGAATTCATTACATTCACTTACATGCTAATACCATTGGGGAAATGTATGAATCCATCTCTCCTTTCTTTCTTATTATTATGTGTGCTTATTAGGAGGTAGGGAAGTTTAATGGATAGAGGCTCGGATTGAGAAATCGGAGAGACGGGTTCAAATGCCAGTCGAATTCATTACATTCACTTACATGCTAATACCATTGGGGAAAATGTATGAATCCATCTCTCCTTTCTTTCTTATTATTATGTGTGCTTATTAGGAGGTATGGAAGATTAATGGATAGAGGCTCGGATTGAGAAATCGGATAGGCGTGTTCGGTCGAATTTTACATTCAACATGCTAATCCATTGGGGAATTCCATCTCCTTTCACTTAGAGGTATGGAAGATTAATGGATAGAGGCTGGATTGAGAAATCGGAGACGGGTTCAAATGCCAATCGAATTCATTAATCCTTACATCTCTAACCATTCTCCTTTCTTTTCTTATTATTATGTGTGCTTATTAGGAGGTATGGAAGATTAATGGATAGAGGCTCGATTGAGAAATCGGAGAGACGGGTTCAAATGCCAGTCGAATTCATTACATTCACTTACATGCTAATACCATTGGGGAAGGTATGAATCCATCTCTCCTTTCTTTCTTATTATTATGTGTGCTTATTAGGAGGTATGGAAGATTATGGGATAGAGGCTCGGATAGAGAAATCGGATAGGCGTGTTCAAATGCCAGTCGAATTCATTACATTCACTTACATGCTAATACCATTGGGGAAGGTATGGATCCATCTCTCTTTTATTTCTTATTATTATGTGTGCTTATTAGGAGGTATGGAAGATTAATGGATAGAGGCTCGGATTGAGAAATCGGATAGACGAGGTTCAAATGCCAGTCGAATTCATTACATTCACTTACATGCTGATACCATTGGGGAAGGTATGAATCCATCTCTCCTTTCTTTCTTATTATTATGTGTGCTTATTAGGAGGTATGGAAGATTAATGGATAGAGGCTCTGATTGAGAAATCGGAGAGACGGGTTCAAATGCCAGTCGAATTCATTACATTCACTTACATGCTGATTCATTAAGGTATGAATCATTCACCTTTCTTTCTTATGATTATGTGTGCTTATTGGGTATGGAAGATTAATGGATCCATCTTCAAATGCCAGTCGAATTCATTACATTCACTTTCTTATACCATTGGGGAAGGTATGAATCCATCTCTCCTTTTCTTTTTATTATTATGTGCTTATTAGGAGGTATGGAAGATTAATGGATAGAGGCTCGGATTGAGAAATCGGAGAGACGGGTTCAAATGCCAGTCGAATTCATTACATTCACTTACATGCTGATACCATTGGGGAAGGTATGAATCCATCTCCTTTTCTTTCTTTATTATTATATGTGCTTATTAGGAGGTATGGAAGATTAATGGATAGAGGCTCGATTGAGAAATCGGAGAGACGGGTTCAAATGCCAGTCGAATTCATTACATTCACTGACATGCTGATACCATTGGGGAAGGTATGAATCCATCTCTCCTTTCTTTCTTATGATTATGTGTGCTCATTCGGAGGTATGGAAGATTAATGGATAGAGGCTCGGATTGAGAAATCGGATAGGTTGTTCAAATGCCAGTCGAATTCATTACATTCACTTACATGCTGATACCATTGGGGAAGGTATGAATCCATCTCCTTTCTTTCTTATTATTATGTGTGCTTATTAGGAGGTATGGAAGATTAATGGATAGAGGCTCGGATTGAGAAATCGGAGAGACGGTTCAAATGCCAGTCGAATTCATTTTCACTTACATGCTAATACCATTGGGGAAGGTATGAATCCATCTCTCCTTTCTTTCTTATGATTATGTGTGCTTATTAGGAGGTATGGAAGATTAATGGATAGAGGCTCGGATTGAGAAATCGGATAGGCGTGTTCAAATGCCAGTCGAATTCATTACATTCACTTACATGCTAATACCATTGGGGAAGGTATGAATCCATCTCTCCTTTCTTTCTTATTATTATGTGTGCTTATTAGGAGGTATGGAAGATTAATGGATAGAGGCTCGGATTGAGAAATCGGAGAGACGGGTTCAAATGCCAGTCGAATTCATTACATTCACTTACATGCTAATACCATTGGGGAAGGTATGAATCCATCTCTCCTTTCTTTCTTATTATTATGTGTGCTTATTAGGAGGTATGGAAGATTAATGGATAGAGGCTCGATTGAGAAATCGGAGAGACGGGTTCAAATGCCAGTCGAATTCATTACATCCACTTACATTCCCAGTGGGAAAGGTATGAATCCATCTCTTTTCTTTCTTATTCTTATGTGTGTATGGAAGATTAATGGATAGAGGTCATTGAGAAATCGGAGAGACGGTTCAATGCCAGTCGAATATTACATTCACTTACATGCTAATACCATTGGGGAAGGTATGAATCCATCTCTCCTTTCTTTCTTATGATTATGTGTGCTCATTAGGAGGTATGGAAGATTAATGGATAGAGGCTCGGATTGAGAAATCGGAGACGGGGTTCAAATGCCAATCGAATTCATTACATTCACTTACATGCTAATACCATTGGGGAAGGTATGAATCCATCTCTTTTCTTTCTTATTATTATGTGTGCTTATTAGGAGGTATGGAAGATTAATGGATAGAGGCTCGGATTGAGAAATCGGAGAGACGGGTTCAAATGCCAGTCGAATTCATTACATTCACTTACATGCTAATACCATTGGGAAGGTATGAATCCATCTCTCCTTTCTTTCTTATTTTTATGTGTGCTTATTAGGAGGTATGGAAGATTAATGGATAGAGGCTCGGATTGAGAAATCGGAGAGACGGGTTCAAATGCCAGTCGAATTCATTACATTCACTTACATGCTGATACCATTGGGGAAGGTATGAATCCATCTCTCTTTCTTTCTTATTATTATGTGTCCTTATTAGGAGGTATGGAAGATTAATGGATAGAGGCTCGGATTGAGAAAATCGGAGAGACGGGTTCAAATGCCAGTCGAATTCATTACATTCACTTACATGCTGATACCATTGGGGAAGGTATGGATCCATCTCTCTTTTATTTCTTATTATTATGTGTGCTTATTAGGAGGTATGGAAGATTATTGGATAGAGGCTCGGATAGAGAAATCGGAGAGACGGGTTCAAATGCCAATCGAATTCATTACATTCACTTACATGCTGATACCAGTGGGGAAGGTATGAATCCATCTCCTTTCTTTCTTATTATTATGTGTGCTTATTAGGAGGTATGGAAGATTAATGGATAGAGGCTCTGATTGAGAAATCGGAGAGACGGGTTCAAATGCCAGTCGAATTCATTACATTCACTTACATGCTGATACCATTGGGGAAGGTATGAATCCATCTCTCCTTTCTTTCTTATGATTATGTGTGCTTATTCAGGTATGGAAGATTAATGGATAGAGGCTCGGATTGAGAAATCGGAGAGACGGGTTCAAATGCCAGTCGAATTCATTACATTCACTTACATGCTGATACCATTGGGGAAGGTATGAATCCATCTCCTTTCTTTCTTATTATTATGTGTGCTTATTAGGAGGTATGGAAGATTAATGGATAGAGGCTCGGATTGAGAAATCGGAGAGAAATCGGGTTCAAATGCCAGTCGAATTCATTACATTCACTTACATGCTAATACCATTGGGGAAGGTATGAATCCATCTCTTTCTTTCTTATTATTATGTGTGCTTATTAGAGGTATGGAAGATTAATGGATAGAGGCTCGGATAGAGAAATCGGAGAGAGACGGGTTCAAATGCCAATCGAATTCATTACATTCACTTATTGCTAATACCATTGGGGAAGGTATGAATCCATCTCTCCTTTCTTTCTTATTATTATGTGTGCTTATTAGGAGGTATGGAAGATTAATGGATAGAGGCTCGGATTGAGAAATCGGAGAGACGGGTTCAAATGCCAGTCGAATTCATTACATTACTTACATGCTTACCATTGGGGAAGGTATGAATCCATCTCTTTTATTTCTTATTATTATGTGTGCTTATTAGGAGGTATGGAAGATTAATGGATAGAGGCTCGGATAGAAAATCGAGAGACGGGTTCAAATGCCAGTCGAATTCATTACATTCCTTACATGCTAATACCATTGGGGAAGGTATGAATCCATCTCCTTTCTTTCTTATTATTATGTGTGCTTATTAGGAGGTATGGAAGATTAATGGATAGAGGCTCGGATTGAGAAATCGGAGAGACGGGTTCAAATGCCAGTCGAATTCATTACATTCACTTACATGCTGATACCATTGGGGAAGGTATGAATCCATCTCTCCTTTCTTTCTTATTATTATGTGTGCTCATTCGGAGGTATGGAAGATTAATGGATAGAGGCTCGGATTGAGAAATCGGATAGGCGTGTTCAAATGCCAGTCGAATTCATTACATTCACTTACATGCTGATACCATTGGGGAAGGTATGAATCCATCTCTCCTTTCTTTCTTATTATTATGTGTGCTTATTCAGGTATGGAAGATTAATGGATAGAGGCTCGAGAAATCGGAACGGATGAGAAATCGGAGAGACGGTTCAAATGCCAGTCGAATTTCATTACATTCACTTTACATGCTAATACCATTGGGGAAGGTATGAATCCATCTCTCCTTTCTTTTCTTATTATTATGTGTGCTTATTAGGAGGTATAGAAGATTAATGGGATAGAGGTTTTTCAGAGAAATCGGATAGACGGGTTCAAATGCCAGTCGAATTCATTACATTCACTTACATGTAATACCATTGGGAAGGTATGAATCCATCTCTCCTTTATTTTCTTATTATTATGTGTGCTTATTCGAGGTATGGAAGATTAATGGATAGAGGCTCGGATTGAGAAATCGGAGAGACGGGTTCAAATGCCAGTCGAATTCATTACATTCACTTACATGCTGATACCATTGGGGAAGGTATGAATCCATCTCTTTTCTTTTTATTATTATGTGTGCTTATTAGGAGGTATGGAAGATTAATGGATAGAGGCTCGGATTGAGAAATCGGAGAGACGTGTTCAAATGCCAGTCGAATTCATTACATTCACTTACATGCTAATACCATTGGGGAAGGTATGAATCCATCTCTCCTTTCTTTCTTATTTTTATATGTGCTTATTAGGAGGTATGGAAGATTAATGGATAGAGGCTCGAATTGAGAAATCGGAGAGACGGGTTCAAATGCCAGTCGAATTCATTACATTCACTTACATGCTGATACCAGTGGGGAAGGATGACATGAATCCATCTCCCAGTTCTTTCTTATTATTATGTGTGCTCATTCATGAGGGTATGGAAGATTAATGGATAGAGGCTCGGATTGAGAAATCGGAGACGGGTTCAAATGCCAGTCGAATTCATTACATTCACTTACATGCTGATACCATTGGGGAAGGAATGAATCCATCTCTCCTTTCTTTCTTATGATTATGTGTCCTCATTCGGAGGTATGAAAGATTAATGGATAGAGGCTCGGATTGAGAAATCGGATAGGCCTGTTCAAATGCCAGTCGAATTCATTACATTCACTTACATGCTAATACCATTGGGGAAGGTATGAATCCATCTCTCTTTTCTTTCTTATTATTATGTGTGCTTATTAGGAGGTATGGAAGATTATTGGATAGAGGCTCGGATAGAGAAATCGGAGAGACGGGTTCAAATGCCAGTCGAATTCATTACATTCACTTACATGCTAATACCATTGGGGAAGGTATGAATCCATCTCTCCTTTCTTTCTTATTATTATGTGTGCTTATTAGGAGGTATGGAAGATTAATGGATAGAGGCTTCAATTGAGAAATCGGATAGGCGTGTTCAAATGCCAGTCGAATTCATTACATTCACTTACATGCTAATACCATTGGGGAAGGTATGAATCCATCTCCTTTCTTTCTTATTATTATGTACACCTTATTAGGGAGGTATGGAAGATTATTGATAGAGGCTCGGATTGAGAAATCGGAGAGACGGGTTCAAATGCCAATCGAATTCATTACATTCACTTACATGCTGATACCATTGGGGAAGGTATGAATCCATCTCTCCTTTCTTTTCTTATTATTATGTGTGCTCATTCGAGGTATGGAAGATTAATGGATAGAGGCTCGATTGAGAAATCGGAGAGGCGGGTTCAAATGCCAATCGAATTCATTACATTCACTTACATGCTGATACCATTGGGGAAGGTATGAATCCATCTCTCCTTTCTTTTCTTATGATTATTGTGCTCATTCGGAGGTATGGAAGATTAATGGATAGAGGCTCGGATTGAGAAATCGGAGGTGACGGGTTCAAAATGCCAGTCGAATTCATTACATTCACTTACATGCTAATACCATTGGGGAAGGTATGAATCCATCTCTCCTTTCTTTCTTATTATTATGTGTGCTTCATTAGGAGGTATGGAAGATTAATGGATAGAGTTCGATTGAGAAATCGGAGACGGTGTTCAAATGCCAGTCGAATTCATTACATTCACTTACATGCTAATACCATTGGGGAAGGTTATGATAGAGGCTCGATAGAGAAATCATGTTCAAATCCTTTCCATCTCCTTGAATCCATCCTTTTTCTTATTATTATGTGTGTCTTATTTTAGGTATGGAAGATTAATGGATAGAGGCTCGATTGAGAAATCGGAGAGACGGGTTCAAATGCCAGTCGAATTCATTACATTCACTTAATGCTGATACCATTGGGGAAGGTATGAATCCATCTCTTTTTATTTTTTATTTTTATGTGTGCTCATTAGGAGGTATGGAAGATTAATGGATAGAGGCTCGATTGAGAAATCGGATTTGGAATGTTCAAATGCCAATCGAATTCATTACATCTCAACATGCTAATACCATTGGGGAAGGTATGAATCCATCTCCTTTTCTTTCTTATTATTATGTGTGCTTATTAGGAGGTATGGAAGATTAATGGATAGAGGTCCATTGAGAAATCGGAGAGACGGGTTCAAATGCCAGTCGAATTCATTCTTTATGCTGATACCATTGGGGGAAGGAATGATTCTCCTTTCTTTCTTATGATTATGTGTGCTCATTCGGAGGTATGGAAGATTAATGGATAGAGGCTCGGATTGAGAAATCGGATAGGCGTGTTCAAATGCCAGTCGAATTCATTACATTCACTTACATGCTAATACCATTGGGGAAGGTATGAATCCATCTCTCCTTTCTTTCTTATTATTATGTGTGCTTATTAGGAGGTATGGAAGATTAATGATAGAGGCTCGATAGAGAAATCGGAGAGACGGGTTCAAATGCCAGTCGAATTCATTTCATTTACTTACATGCTAATACCAGTGGGGAAGGTATGAATCCATCTCTCCTTTCTTTCTTATTATTATGTGTGCTTATTAGGAGGTATGGAAGATTAATGGATAGAGGCTCGGATTGAGAAATCGGAGAGACGGGTTCAAATGCCAGTCGAATTCATTACATTCACTTACATGCTGATACCATTGGGGAAGGTATGAATCCATCTCCTTTCTTTATTTATTATTATGTTTGCTTATTAGGAGGTATGGAAGATTAATGGATAGAGGCTCGGATTGAGAAATCGGAGAGACGGGTTCAAATGCCAGTCGAATTCATTACATTCACTTACATGCTAATACCATTGGGGAAGGTATGAATCCATCTCCTTTCTTTCTTATTATTATGTGTCCTTATTAGGAGGTATGGAAGATTAATGGATAGAGGCTCGATTGAGAAATCGGAGAGACGTCTTCAAATACCAGTCGAATTCATTACATTCACTTACATGCTGATACCATTGGGGAAGGTATGAATCCATCTCTCCTTTTCTTTCTTATTATTATTGTGCTTATTCGGAGGTATGGAAGATTAATGGATAGAGGCTCGGATTGAGAAATCGGAGAGACGGGTTCAAATGCCAGTCGAATTCATTACATTTCTTTTACATGCTAATACCATTGGGGAAGGTATGAATCCATCTCTCTTTCTTTCTTATTATTATGTGTGCTTATTTTTTTGGAAGATTAATGGATAGAGGCTCGGATTGAGAAATCGAGAGACGGTTCAAATGCCAGTCGAATTCATTACATTCACTTACATGCTGATACCATTGGGGAAGGTATGAATCCATCTCTCCTTTCTTTTTATGATTATGTGTCCTCATTCGGGGTATGGAAGATTAATGGATAGAGGCTTCTTGAGAAATCGGATAGGCGTGTTCAAATGCCAGTCTTATTATTCACTTACATGCTGTGTGACATTAGGGAAGGTATGAATCCATCTCTTTCTTTCTTTCTTATTATGTGCTATTAGGAGGTATGGAAGATTATTGGATAGAGGCTCGGATTCCAGAAATCGGAGAGACGGGTTCAAATGCCAGTCGAATTCATTACATTCACTTACATGCTAATACCATTGGGGAAGGTATGAATCCATCTCTCCTTTCTTTCTTATTATTATGTGTGCTTATTAGGAGGTATGGAAGATTAATGGATAGAGGCTCGGATTGAGAAATCGGAGAGACGGGTTCAAATGCCAGTCGAATTCATTACATTCACTTACATGCTGATACCATTGGGGAAGGTATGAATCCATCTCTCCTTTCTTTCTTATGATTATGTGTGCTCATTCGGAGGTATGGAAGATTAATGGATAGAGGCTTCTTTGAGAAATCGGAGAGACGTCTTCAAATGCCAGTCGAATTCATTACATTCACTTACATGCTGATACCATTGGGGAAGGTATGAATCCATCTCCTTTCTTTCTTATTATTATGTGTGCTTATTAGGAGGTATGGAAGATTAATGGATAGAGGCTCGGATTGAGAAATCGGAGAGACGGGTTCAAATGCCAGTCGAATTCATTACATTCACTTACATGCTAATACCATTGGGGAAGGTATGAATCCATCTCTCCTTTCTTTCTTATTATTATGTGTGCTTATTAGAGAGGTTGAAGGATTAATGGAAAGAGGCTCTGATTGATTAATTTCTTTTGGGGAAGGAATGAATCCATATCTCCTTTCATTTTATGTTCAAATGGAAGATTAATGGATAGAGGCCGAATTGAGAAATTTCATTAATGAATTCATTACATTCTTTCTTTATACCATTGGGGAAGGTATGAATCCATCTCTCCTTTCTTTCTTATTATTATGTGTGCTTATTAGGAGGTATGGAAGATTAATGGATAGAGGCTCGGATTGAGAAATCGGAGAGACGGGTTCAAATGCCAGTCGAATTCATTACATTCACTTTCTACTAATACCATTGGGGAAGGTATGAATCCATCTCTCTTTTCTTTCTTATTATTATGTGTGCTTATTCGGAGGTATGGAAGATTAATGGATAGAGGCTCGGATTGAGAAATCGGAGAGACGGGGTTAAAATGCCAGTCGAATTCATTACATTCACTTACATGCTCTACCATTGGGGAAGGTATGAATCCATTCATTTCATTTCTTATTTATGTGTGCTCATTCGGAGGCTGGAAGATTAATGGATAGAGGCTCGATTGAGAAATCGGATAGGCGTGTTCAAATGCCAGTCGAAATCATTACATTCTTACATGCTACCATTGGGGAAGGTATGAATCCATCTCTTTTTTTCTTATTATTATGTGTGCTTTTTAATGGATGAGGTATGGAAGATTAATGGATAGAGGCTCGATTGAGAAATCGGAGAGACGGGTTCAAATGCCAGTCGAATTCATTACATTCACTTACATGCTAATACCATTGGGAAGGTATGAATCCATCTCCTTTCTTTCTTATTATTATGTGTGCTTATTAGGAGGTATGGAAGATTAATGGATAGAGGCTTTCTTGAGAAATCGGAGAGACGGGTTCAAATGCCAGTCGAATTCATTACATTCACTTACATGCTAATACCATTTTTTTCCTCTTATGAATCCATTCTCTCCTTTCTTTCTTATTATTATGTGTGCTCATTAGTTCTTATGGAAGATTAATGGATAGAGGCTCGGATTGAGAAATCGGAGAGACGGGGTTAAATGCCAGTCGAATTTATTACATTACATTCACTTATATGGGGAAATCCATCCATTATTATTATTTGGATTAGGAGGTAAGATTAAATAGAGGTCTTGATCCTTTCAAATTTCTCGAATTATTATTATGTTTGCTTATTAGGAGGTATATGGAAGATTAATGGATAGAGGAAGATTAATGGATAGAGGCTTGAGAAATCGGAGAGATTTTTCAAATGCCAGTCGAATTCATTACATTCACTTATATGCTAATACCATTGGGGAAGGTATGAATCCATCTCCTTTCTTTCTTATGATTATGTGTGCTCATTAGGAGGTATGGAAGATTAATGGATAGAGGCTCGGATTGAGAAATCGGAGAGACGGGTTCAAATGCCAGTCGAATTCATTACATTCACTTACATGCTAATACATTGGGGAAAGGTATGAATCCATCTCTCCTTTCTTTCTTATGGATTATGTGTGCTTATTAGGAGGTATGAAGATTAATGGATAGAGGCTCGGATTGAGAAATCGGATAGACGGGTTCAAATGCCAGTCG
Organism: Acanthosepion pharaonis; assembly: GCA_903632075.3. Classification (NCBI taxonomy): domain Eukaryota; kingdom Metazoa; phylum Mollusca; class Cephalopoda; order Sepiida; family Sepiidae; genus Acanthosepion; species Acanthosepion pharaonis. The sequence continues at coordinate 658,281 of CAHIKZ030005493.1, read as the reverse complement.
AATTCATTACATTCACTTACAATACGCTTGGGGAAGTAATACCATTGGGAAAGGTATGGAATCCATTGAGAAATCTCCTTTCTTTTCTTATTATTATGTGTGCTTCCATCTCCTCTTTTCTTTCTTATTATTATGTACTCGATGGAAGATTAATGGATTTCTCGGATTGAGAAATCGGAGAGACGTGTTCAAATGCCAGTCGAATTCATTACATTCACTTACATGCTAATACCATTGGGGAAGGTATGAATCCATCTCTCCTTTCTTTCTTATTATTATGTGCTTATTCGGAGGTATGGAAGATTAATGGATAGAGGCTCGGATTGAGAAATCGGAGAGACGGGTTCAAATGCCAGTCGAATTCATTACATTCACTTACATGCTAATACCATTGGGAAGGTATGAATCCATCTCTTTTCTTTCTTATTATTATGTGTTGCTTATTCGGAGGTATGGAAGATTAATGGATAGAGGCTCGGATTGAGAAATCGGATGGGCGTGTTCAAATGCCAGTCGAATTCATTACATTCCTTACCATGCTAATACCATTGGGGAAGGTATGAATCCATCTCTCTTTCTTTCTTAAATGCCAGTTATGAATTCATTACATTCACTTACATGCTTATTCGGTGTGCTTATTAGGAGGTATGGAAGATTAATGGATAGAGGCTCGGATTGAGAAATCGGAGAGACGGGTTTCAAATGCCAGTCGAATTCATTACATTCACTTACATGCTAATACCATTGGGGAAGGTATGAATCCATCTCTCCTTTCTTTCTTATTATTATGTGTGCTTATTAGGAGGTATGGAAGATTAATGGATAGAGGCTCGGATTGAGAAATCGGAGAGACGGGTTCAAATGCCAGTCGAATTCATTACATTCACTTACATGCTAATAACATTGGGAAGGTATGAATCCATCTCTCCTTTCTTTCTTATTATTATGTGTGCTTATTAGGAGGTATGGAAGATTAATGGATAGAGGCTCGGATTGAGAAATCGGAGACGGGTTCAAATGCCAGTCGAATTCATTACATTCACTTACATGCTAATACACTTGGGAAGGTATGAATCTCCATTCTCTTTTCTTTCTTTGATTATTATGTGCTTATTAGGAGGTATGGAAGATTAATGGATAGAGGCTCGGATAGAGAAATCGAGAGACGGGTTCAAATGCCAGTCGAATTCTTACATTCACTTACGGCTTAATACGCTTTTGGATCCTTAATGATGATTATAAGTGCTTATTAGGAGGTATGGAAGATTAATGGATAGAGGCTCGGATTGAGAAATCGGAGAGACGGGTTCAAATGCCAGTCGAATTCATTATATTCACTTACATGCTAATACCATTGGGGAAGGTATGAATCCATCTCCTTTCTTTCTTATTATTATGTGTGCTTATTAGGAGGTATGGAAGATTAATGGATAGTGACTCGGATTGAGAAATCGGAGAGACGGGTTCAAATGCCAGTCGAATTCATTACATTCACTTATATGCTAATAACATAGGGGAAGGTATGAATCTATCTCTCCTTTCTTTCTTATTATTATGTTATTAGAGGTATGGAAGATTAATGGATATTTGAGGAGAGACGGTTTTGCCAGTCGAATTCATTCATTCACTTATTGATTAATATGGATAGATTATGGCTCCTTATGGAAGATTAATGAAAGGTCGATTTGAGAAATCGAGAGACGGGTTCAATTCGTTACATTCATGCCAGTCGAATTCATTACATTCACTTACATGCTAATACCATTGGGGAAGGTATGAATCCATCTCCTTTCTTTCTTATTATTATGTGTGCTTATTAGGAGGTATGGAAGATTAATGGATAGAGGCTTTGATTGAGAAATCGGAGAGACGTGTTCAAATGCCAGTCGAATTCATTATCTTCGTGCCTATTACTTTCATGCTGATACCATTGGGGAAGGTATGAATCCATCTCTCCTTTGAAATCTTTCTTATTATTATGTGTATCCTTCCACCATGGAAGATTAATGGATAGAGGCTCGGATTGAGAAATCGGAGAGACGGGTTCAAATGCCAGTCGAATTCATTACATTCACTTTATATGCTAATAACATTGGGGAAGGTATGAATCCATCTCTTTCTTTCTTATTATGTGTGCTTATTAGAGGTATGGAAGATTAATGGATAGAGGCTCAGATTGAGAAATCGGAGAGACGGGTTCAAATGCCAGTCGAATTCATTACATTCACTTATATGCTAATACCATTGGGGAAGGTATGAATCCATCTCTCCTTTCTTTCTTATTATTATGTGTGCTTATTAGGAGGTATGGAAGATTAATGGATAGAGGCTCGGATTGTGAAATCGGAGAGACGGGTTCAAATGCCAGTCGAATTCATTACATTTCACTTACATGCTAATACCATTGGGGAAGGTATGAATCCATCTCCCTTTTCTTTCTTATTATTATGTGTGCTTATTAGGAGGTATGGAAGATTAATGGATAGAGGCTCGGATTGAGAAATTGAGAGACGGGTTCAAATGCCAGTCGAATTCATTACATTCACTTTCATGCTAATAACATTGGGGAAGGTATGAATCCATCTCCTTTCTTTCTTATTTCTTATGTGTGCTTTTCTTTCTTATGGAAGATTAATGGATAGAGGCTCAGATTGAGAAATCGGAGAGACGTTCAAATGCCAGTCGAATTCATTACATTCACTTTACGTGCTAATACCATTGGGAAAGGTATGAATCCATCTCTCCTTTCTTTTCTTATTATTATGTGTGCTTATTAGGAGGTATGGAAGATTAATGGATAGAGGCTCGGACAGAGAAATTCCACCAAATGCCAGTCGAATTCATTACATTCACTTCATGCTAATACCATTCTTTTTAAATCCATTCTTCTTTCTTTTATTTTATTATGTGCTTATTACATGTGTGAAAGAATAATGGATAGAGGCTCATTGAGAAATCGGAGAGAGGGGTTCAATAACAGTCGAATTTTTTATTTTCACTTATATGCTCTCTCCTTTTTCTTTCTTATGATTATGTGTGCTTATTAGGAGGTATGGAAGATTAATGGATAGAGGCTCGGATTGAGAAATCGGAGAGACAGGGTTCAAATGCCAGTCGAATTTATTACATTCACTTATATGCTAATACCATTTGGAAGGTATGAATCCATCTCTCTTTCTTTCTTATTATTATGTGTGCTTATTAGGAGGTATGGAAGATTAATGGATAGAGGCTCTGATTGAGAAATCGGAGAGACGGGTTTCAAATGCCAGTCGAATTCATTACATTCACTTACATGCTAATAACCATTGGGGAAGGTATGAATCCATCTCCCTTTCTTTCTTATTATTATGTGTGCTTATTAGGAGGTATGGAAGATTAATGGATAGAGGCTCGGATTGAGAAATCGGATAGAAAACAGCAAATGCCAGTCGAATTCATTATATTCACTTACATGCTAATACCATTGGGGAAGGTATGAATCCATCTCTCCTTTCTTTCTTATTATTATATGTGCTTATTAGGAGGTATGGAAGATTAATGGATAGAGGCTCGGATTGAGAAAATCGGAGAGACAGGGTTCAAATGCCATTCGAATTCATTACATTCACTTATATGCTAATACCATTTGGGGAAGGTATGAATCCATCTCTCCTTTCATCTTTCTTATTATTATGTGTATTAGTAGGAGGGAAGATTAATGGATAGAGGCTCGGATTGAGAAATCGGAGAGACGGTTCAAATGCCAGTCGAATTCATTACATTCTTTTCTTACATGCTAATACCTTGGGGAAGGTATGAATCCATCTCTCTTTTTTTTTTTATGATTATGTGTGCTTATTAGAGGTATGGAAGATTAATGGATAGAGGCTCGATTGAGAAATCGGAGAGATGGGTTCAAATGCCAGTCGAATTCATTACATTCACTTATATGCTAATACGCTTGGGGAAGGTATGAATCCATCTCTCCTTTCTTTCTTATTATTATGTGTTTCTTATTAGGAGGTATGGAAGATTAATGGATAGAGGCTCGATTGAGAAATCGGAGAGACGGGTTCAAATGCCAGTCGAATTCATTACATTCACTTACATGCTAATACCATTGGGGGAAGGTATGAATCCATCTCTCCTTTTTTCTTATTATTATGTGTGCTTATTCCTCCATGGAAGATTAATGGATAGAGGCTCGATTGAGAAATCGGAGAGACGGGTTCAAATGCCAGTCGAATTCATTACATTCACTTATATGCTAATACCATTGGGGAAGGTATAATCCATCTCTCCTTTCTTTCTTATTATTATGTGTGCTTATTAGGAGGTATGGAAGATTAATGGATAGAGGCTCGGATTGAGAAATCGGAGAGACGTGTTCAAATGCCAGTCGAATTCATTACATTCACTTTTCATGCTAATACCATTGGGGAAGGTATGAATCCATCTCCTTTCTTTCTTATTATTATTATGTGTGCTTTTAGGAGGTATGGAAGATTAATGGATAGAGGCTCAGATTGAGAAATCGGAGAGAAGTGTTCAAATGCCAGTCGAATTCATTACATTCACTTATATGCTAATACCATTGGGGAAGGTATGAATCCATCTCTCCTTTCTTTCTTATTATTATGTGTGCTTTATTAGGAGGTATGGAAGATTAATGGATAGAGGCTCGGATTGAGAAATCGGAGAGACGGGTTCAAATGCCAGTCGAATTCATTACATTCACTTTATATGCTAATAACCTGGGGAAGGTATGAATCCATCTCCTTTCTTTCTTATTATTATGTGTGCTTATTAGGAGGTATGGAAGATTAATGGATAGAGGCTCGGATTGAGAAATCGGAGAGACGGGTTCAAATGCCAGTCGAATTCATTACATTCACTTACATGCTTTCCCATTGGGGAAGGTATGAATCCATCTCCTTTCTTTCTTATTATTATGTGTGCTTATTAGGAGGTATGGAAGATTAATGGATAGAGGCTCGATTGAGAAATCGGATCTCGGGTTCAAATGCCAGTCGAATTCATTACATTCACTTATTGCTAATAATTATGTGTGCCATTGGGGAAGGTATGAATCCATCTCTCCTTTCTTTCTTATTATTATGTGTGCTTATTCCACCATGGAAGATTAATGGATAGAGGCTCGGATTGAGAAATCGGAGAGACGGGTTCAAATGCCAGTCGAATTCATTACATTCACTTTCATGCTAATACCATTGAAGGGTATTCATTAATCCATCTCTCTTTCTTTCTTATTATTATGTGTGCTTATTAGGAGGTATGGAAGATTAATGGATAGAGGCTCGGATTGAGAAATCGGAGAGACGGGTTCAAATGCCAGTCGAATTCATTACATTCACTTACATGCTAATACCATTGGGGAAGGTATTGTAATCTCCTTCTTTCTTATTATTATTATGTGTGCTTATTAGGAGGTATGGAAGATTAATGGATAGAGGCTCGGATTGAGAAATCGGAGAGACGGGTTCAAATGCCAGTCGAATTCATTACATTCACTTATATGCTAATAACATTGGGAAGGTATGAATCCATCTCTCCTTTCTTTCTTATTATTATGTGTGCTTATTAGGAGGTATGGAAGATTAATGGATAGAGGCTCGGATTGAGAAATCGGAGAGACGTTTTTCAAATTCCAGTCGAATTCATTACATTCACTTATATGCTAATAACATTTTCCGCCATATTTTTACATCTTTCTTTCTTTTGTTATTATTATGTGTTTCTTATTAGGAGGTATGGAAGATTAATGGATAAGGCTCGGATTGAGAAATCGGAGATTATTATTATAGTTCAAATGCCAGTCGAATTTATTAAATATTCACTTATATGCTAATACCTTTGGGGAAGGTATGAATCCATCTCTTTTCTTTCTTATTATTATGTGTGCTTATTAGGAGGTATGGAAGATTAATGGATAGAGGCTTTGATAGAGAAATCGGAGAGATTGGTTCAAATGCCATTCGAATTCATTATATTCACTTACATGCTAATACTTTCTTTGGGAAGGTATGAATCCATCTCTCCTTTCTTTCTTATTATTATGAAAGTGCTTATTAGAGGTATGGAAGATTAATGGATAGAGGCTTTTGATTGAGAAATTTTCGGAGAGACGGGTTCAAATGCCATTCGAATTCATTACATTCACTTACATGCTTTCTTTCTTTCTTTCTATGAATCTTTCTCTCCTTTCTTTCTTGATTATGTGTGCTTATTAGTGGTAATATTCCATCTTTTTGAGAATTTTTTCTTTCTTTCCAGTCGAATTCTTTACATCTTATATGTCTAATAACATTTGGGGAAGGTATTTCTTTCCTTTTTTCTTAAGATTATGTTGCTTATTAGGAGGTATGGAATTTAATGGATAGAGGCTTTTTCTTTCTTTCTTTTCTTTGCCAGTCGAATTCATTATCTTCACTTTACATGCTATTGGGAAGGTCTTCCATCTTTCTTTCTTTCTTATGATTATGTGTGCTTTCTTTCTTATTAAGATTAATGGATAGAGGCTTCTTTCTTTCGGAGAGACTTTCAAATTTTCTTTCTTTCATTACATTCACTTATATGCTTATACCATTCTTTTGTTTATGAATCCATCTCCTTTCTTTCTTATGATTATCTTTCTTTATTAGGAGGTATGGAAGATTAATGGATAGAGGCTATATTTTTTCTTTCGGAGAGAGCTTTCTTTTTTCAGTCGAATTCTTTATATTCACTTATTATGCTATTCCATTGGTTTAGGTTTTTTTCTTTCTTTCTTTCTTTCTTTCTTTATTTCTTTCTTAGAGGTATGGAAGATTAATGACCTAGGCTCCAGAAATTTATTTTTTTTCTTTGCCAGTCGAATTCATTACATTCTTTCTTTCTTTTCTTATACCTATTCCATAAGGTTATATTTCCATCTTTCTTTCTTTCTTTCTTTTATCTTTGCTTTCTTTCTTTTCTTTTTAATTCCATAGAGGCCTTTTTTTCTTTCGTGTTCAAATTTTTTTCAAATTCTTTATATTCACTTATATTCTTTACCATTCCATTTATGAATCCATCTTTCTTTCTTTCTTTCTTTCTTTATGTGTGCTTTTCTTAGGAGGTATTCCATATTATTGGATAGAGGCTATTTTTTTCGGAGAGACGGGTTCTTTGCTTTCTTTCATTACATTCACTTACTTTCTTATTACCATTCCATAAGGTATGAATCCATCTTTCTTTCTTTCTTATTTTATTTCTTTTCTTTCTTTGGAAGATTAATGGATAGAGGCTCGGATTGAGAAATTTTTGATTTTTTTCAAATTTCTTTCGAATTCATTTCTTTTCTTTCTTTCTTTTTTCTAATACCTATTCCAAGGTATAAATCCATTTTTTCTTTCTTTCTTTTATTATCTTTGCTTATTAGGAGGTTGGAAGATTAATGGATAGAGGCTTAGATTGATAAATTTTTTCTTTCTTTCAAATGCTTTCTCGAATTCTTTACATTCACTTATTTCTTAATACCTATTCCATAAGTTTATGAATCCATCTTTCCTTTCTTTCTTATTTTATTTCTTTGCTTATTTCTTTATGGAAGATTAATGGATAGAGGCTTTATTTGAGAAATCTTTCTTTTATTTCAAATTTTTTCGAATTCATTACATTCACTTATATTCTTTACCATTCCATAGGTATGAATTTTTCTCTTTCTTTCTTTCTTTCTTTCTTATGTGTTCTATTAGGAGGTTCTTTCTTAATGGACCTATTCTTTAAGATTTCTTTTTTCTTTCGGGTTCAAATGCTTTCTTTTCATTCATTCTTTCTTTCTTAATACCATTCCATAGGTTTTAATATTTTTTTCTTTCTTATTATTATGTGTCTTTCTTTTCCTTTCTTTGGAAGATTAATTTCTTTCTTTCCTTCTTGAGAAAATTTATATTTTTTTCTGCCAGTCGAATTTCTTTCATTCACTTTTTTCTTTCTACCATTGGGGAAGGTATGAATCCATTTCTTTCTTCTTTCTTTTATTTCTTTCTTTCTTTCTTTCAAATGCCAGTTTCTTTCTTTCATGCTTTTTACCATTGGGGTTCTTTATTTCTTTCTCTTATTTATTTCTTTTATTAGGAGGTATTTAATGGATAGAGGCTTTCTTTGAGAAATCGGAGAGACGTGTTCAAATGCCAGTCGAATTCATTACATTCACTTTCATGCTAATACCATTGGGGAAGGTTTGAATCCATCTTTCTTTCTTTTCTTTCTTTATTTGTTCTTTTTTCTTTTTATTAAGATTAATGGATAGAGGCTCGGATTTTTAAATCGGAGAGACGGGTTCAAATTCCAGTCGAATTCATTACTTTCTTTCTTATTTGCTAATACCATTGGGGAAGGTTTGAATCTTCATCTTTCTTTCTTTTCTTTCTTTCTTTATTTTTCTTATTAGGAGGTCCATAAGATTAATGGATAGAGGCTTTCTTTCTTTCTTCGGAGAGACGGGTTCAAATGCTTTCTTTCTTTACTTTCACTTATTACCTAATACCATAAGGGAAGGTATTTTTCCATCTCTTTCTTTCTTTCTTATTATTATCTTTCTTTCTTTTCTTTTCTTATGGAAGATTAATTTTTAGAGGCTCGATTTTTTTTCGGAGAGACTTTTCTTTGCTTTCGAATTCTTTACATTCACTTATATTCTAATAACCTTTCCTTATGAATCTATCTTTCTTTCTTTTCTTTTCTTATGTTTGTTTATTTCTTTCTTGGAAGATTATGGATAGAGTTTCCATAGAGAAATCTTTTTTTTCTTTCTTTCTTTCAGTCGAATTCATTTCTTTCTTTTTATTCTTATTACCTATTCCAAGGTATGAATCCATTTTTTCTTTCTTTCTTATTATTATGTGTCTTTTTAGGAGGTTCTTTTCTTAATTTCTTAGAGGCTATTCCAAATTCTTTTAGATTTTTTTTCTTTCTTTCTTTCGAATTCTTTACTTTCTTTCTTTCTTAATACCTTTCTTCCTTTAAGGTATATATTCTTTCTCTCCTTTCTTTCTTTTATTATTTGTTCTTATTTTCTTTCTTTTCTTGGAAATGGATCCAGGCTCGGATTGAGAAATCGGATCGGGTTCAAATTTCCAGTCGAATTCATTACATTCACTTATTTTCTTAATACCATTCCATAAGTTTATTTTTTTTTCTCTTCTTTTTCTTTCTTTTATTATGTGTGCTTATTTCTTTCTTATTAAGATTAATGGATAGAGGCTCTCTTTTGAGAAATCTTTCGGGTTCAAATGCCAGTCGAATTCATTACATTTCTTACATGCTATACCATTGGGGAAGGTTATGATTTTTTCTTCTTTCTTTCTTATGATTATTTCTGTGCTTTCTTCGGAGGTATGGAAGATTAATCCATAGAGGCTTATATGAGAAATTTCTTTCGTTCTTTCTTTCTTTCTTTCTTTTCTTTCTTTCTTTCTTTCTTATTATACCTATTCCATAAGGAAAATTAATGAATTTTCTTTCTTTCTTTCTTTCTTTCTTTCTTTCTTTCTTTCTTTAACTTTCTTTCTTTGAAATCTTCCTTCCATATTATGTGTGCTTATATTTTTTTTCTTTCTTTCTTTCTTTCTTTCAGTCGAATTCATTACATTCACTTACATGCTAATACCATTCCATAAGGTTGAATTTTTTTTCTTTCTTTCTTTCTTTATTTCTTTCTTTCTTTTCTTTCTTTCTTTAATGGATAGAGGCTTTTATTGATTTCTTTTCTTTCGTTCTTTCTTTGCCAGTCGAATTCATTACTTTCTTTTTTCATTTCTTAATACCTATTCCATAAAGGTATATTTCCATCTCTTTTCTTTCTTTCTTATTATTTTCTGTGTCTTTATTAGGAGGTATTCCAAAGATTAATGGATTTTTTTTCTTTTCTGAGAAATCTTTCTTTCTTTCAAATGCCAGTCTTTTCTTTCATTCACTTATTACCTAATTCCATTGGGAAGGTATGAATCTTTCTCTTTCTTTCTTTCTTTTATTATGTGTGCTTATTTCTTTCTTTGGAAGATTAATGGATAGAGACTCCTTTTGAGAAATCGGAGAGACGTTCTTTCTTTGCCAGTCGAATTCATTTCTTTCTTACTTATATGCTAATACCATTATAAGGTATTTTTTTTCTCCTTTCTTTCTTATTTCTTTTCTTTGTTTCTTTCTTTCTTTCTATGGAAGATTAATGGATAGAGGCTCGGATTTCTTTCTTTCTTTCTTTCAAATGCCAGTCGAATTCATTTCATTCACTTATATGCTAATAACATAGGGAAGGTATTTCTATCTCTCCTTTTTTCTTTCTATTATTTCTTTCTTTCTAGGAGGTCTTTCTTTTAATGGATAGAGGCTCGGATTTTTTTTTCGGAGAGACGGGTTCAAATTTCTTTCTTTCTTTCTTTCTTTCTACATGCTATTACCATTCCATAAGGTATGAATTTTCTTTCTTTCTTTCTTATTTTATTTCTTTTCTTTCTTTCTTTCTGGAAGATTAATGGATAGAGTTTCGGATTTTTTTCGGAGAGACGGGTTCTTTGCCAGTCGAATTCTTTACTTTCTTTCTTTCTAATACCTATTCCTATAAGTTTATATTTCCATCTCTTTTCTTTCTTATTATTTCTTTTTTTTTTTATTAGGAGGTATGGAAGATTAATGGATAGAGGCTTATATTTCTTTCTTTCTTTCTTTCTTTGCTTTTCGAATTCATTACATTCACTTTTATATTACCTAATACCATTGGGGAAGGTATTTTTCCATCTCTTTTCTTTCTTATTATTATGTGTTCTTTCTTAGGAGGTATGGAAGATTAATGGATAGAGGCTTATATTTCTTTCTTTCTTTCTTTCAAATTCTTTCTTTCTTTCATTACATTTCTTTCTATGCTAATACCTATTCCATAAAGGTTATATTTTTTCTTTCTTTCTTTCTTTCTTTCTTTTATTATCTTTCTTTCTTTCTTATTAGGTATTCCATAAGATTAATGGATAGAGGCTCTTTTTTCTTTTCTTTCTTTCTTTCAAATGCCAGTCTTTTCATTACATTCTTTATATTCTAATAACCTTTGGGAAGGTATATTTTTTTTCTCTCTTTCTTTCTTTCTTTTTCTTTTTTCTTTCTTTCTTAGACCTTATGGAAAGATTAATGGATTTAGGCTTCTTTCTTTTCTTTCTTTCTTTCTTTCTTTTTCTTTCTTTACATTCATTTCTTTCTTAATTACCTATTCCATAAGTTTTAATTTTTCTCTCCTTTCTTTCTTTTCTTTCTGTCTTTCTTTCTTTATTTCTTTAATGGATACCTATTCTCTATTTATATTTTTTTCTTTCGGGTTTTCAAATTCCTTTCTTTTCATTTTCTTTCTTTTGCTTCTTATACCTTTCAAGGTTATGAATCTTTCTTTTCTTTCTTTCTTTCTTTATTTCTTTCTTTCTTTCTTTCTTTCTGGAAGATTAATCCATAAGTTTATATTTTTTTCTTTCTTTCTTTCTTTCTTTCTTTCTTTCTTTCATTACATTCCTTTCATTCTTATACCATTTTTAAGGTTTAATTCATCTTTCCTTTCTTTCTTTCTTTCTTATTTCTTTTCTTTCTTATTAGGTATGGAAAGTTTAATGGATAGAGGCTCTTTCTTTCAAATTCTTTCTTTCTTTCAAATTCTTATTCGAATTCATTACATTCACTTATATGCTAATTTCCTTTTTTTTCTTTGAATCCATCTCTCCTTTCTTTCTTATTATTATGTGTGCTTATTAGGAGGTATGGAAGATTAATGGATAGAGGCTTGGATTGAGAAATTTCTTTCTTTCAAATGCCAGTCGAATTCATTACATTCACTTACATGCTAATACTTCTTTCTTTCTTTATTTCTCTATCTCTCCTTTCTTTCTTATTATTATGTGTGCTTATTAGGAGGTATGGAAGATTAATGGATAGAGGCTCGGATTGAGAAATCGGAGAGACGGGTTCAAATGCCAGTCGAATTCATTACATTGCTAATACCTTTTATGAATCCTATGCCTTCTTTTTTTATACCTTAGGGAAGGTTATGAAGGCACACCGATTGAGAAATCCATCTCTCCTTTCTTTTTACTTAGAATAAATATGGGAAGGTATGAATGCTTTCTTTCTTAGATATATGGAGGTATGGAAGATTAATGGATAGAGACTCGGATTGAGAAATCGGAGAGACGGGTTCAAATGCCAGTCGAATTCATTACATTCACTTATATGCTAATACCAATGGGGAAGGTATGAATCCATCTCTCCTTTCTTTCTTATGATTATGTGTGCTTATTAGGAGGTATGGAAGATTAATGGATAGAGGCTCGATTGAGAAATGGAGAGACGGGTTCAAATGCCAGTCGAATTCATTACATTCACTTACATGCTAATACCATTGGGGGAAGGTATGAATCCATCTCTCCTTTCTTTCTTATGATTATGTGTGCTTATTAGGAGGTATGGAAAGATTAATGGATAGAGGCTCAGATGAAATCGGATAGACGTGTTCAAATACCAGTCGAATTCATTACATTCACTGACATGCTAATACCATTGGGGAAGGTATGAATCCATCTCTCCTTTCTTACTTATTATTATGTGTGCTTATTAGGAGGTATGGAAGATTAATGGATAGAGGCTCGGATAGAGAAATCGGAGAGACGGGTTCAAATGCCAGTCGAATTCATTACATTCACTTATATGCTAATACCATTGGGGAAGGTATGAATCCATCTCTCCTTTCTTTCTTATGATTATATGTGCTTATTAGGAGGTATGGAAGATTAATGGATAGAGGCTCGGATTGAGAAATCGGAGAGACGGGTTCAAATGCCAGTCGAATTCATTACATTCACTTACATGCTAATAACATAGGGGAAGGTATGAATCTATCTCTCCTTTCTTTCTTATTATTATGTGTGCTTATTAGGAGGTATGGAAGATTAATGGATAGAGGCTCGGATTGAGAAATCGGAGAGACGGGTTCAAATGCCAGTCGAATTCATTACATTCACTTATATGCTAATAACATTGAAGGTATGAATCCATCTCCCTTTCTTTCTTATTATTATGTGTGCTTATTAGGAGGTATGGAAGATTAATGGATAGAGGCTCGGATTGAGAAATCGGAGAGACGGTTTCAAATGCCAGTCGAATTCGTTACATTCACTTACATGCTAATACCATTGGGGAAGGTATGAATCCATCTCTCCTTTCTTTCTTATTATTATGTGTGCTCATTCGGAGGTATGGAAGATTAATGGATAGAGGCTCGGATTGAGAAATCGGAGAGACGGGTTCAAATGCCAGTCGAATTCATTACATTCACTTACATGCTAATACACTTGGGGAAGGTATGAATCCATCTCTCCTTTCTTTCTTATTATTATATGTGTTTATTAGGAGGTATGGAAGATTAATGGATAGAGCTCGGATTGAAAATCGGAGACGGGTTCAAATGCCAGTCGAATTCATTACATTCACTTATATGCTAATACCATTGGGGAAGGTTATGAATCCATCTCTTTTTCTTTCTTATTATTATGTGTGCTTATTAGGAGGTATGGAAGATTAATGGATAGTATGGCTCAGAGAGATAGAAATCAGAGAATTCACGGGTTCAAATGCTGATACCAGTCAAATTCATTACATTCACTTATATGCTTAATACCATAGGAGAATTCATGAATCTATCTCCTTTCTTTCTTATGATTATAAGTGCTTATTAGGAGGTATGGAAGATTAATGGATAGAGACTCCGATTGAGAAATCGGATAGACGGGTTCAAATGCCAGTCGAATTCATTACATTCACTTATATACTAATACCATTGGGGAAGGTATGAATCATCTCTCCTTTCTTTCTTATTATTATGTGTGCTTATTCAGGTATGGAAGATTAATGGATAGAGGCTCGGATTGAGAATTCGGAGACGGGTTCAAATGCCAGTCGAATTCATTACATTCACTTTACATGCTAATACCATTGGGGAAGGGTATGAATCCATCTCTCCTTTCTTTCTTATTATTATGTGTGCTTATTAGGAGGTATGGAAGATTAATGGATAGAGGCTCGGATTGAGAAATCGGAGAGACGTGTTCAAATGCCAGTCGAATTCATTACATTCACTTACGTGCTAATAACCTCTTTGGAAAGGTATAAATCATCTCCTTTCTTTCTTATTATTATGTGTGCTTATTAGGAGGTATGGAAGATTAATGGATAGAGGCTCGGATAGAGAAATCGGAGAGACGGGTTCAAATGCCATTCGAATTCATTACATTCACTTATATGCTAATACGCTTGGGTAAGTTATAAATCCATCTCTCCTTTCATATATAAGATTATGTGTGCTTCTTAGGAGGTATGGAAGATTAATGGATAGAGGCTCGGATTGAGAAATCGGAGAGAGAGGGTTCAAATAACAGTCGAATCTATTACATTCACTTACATGCTAATACCTTTGGGGAAGGTATGAATCTATCTCTCCTTTCTTTTTTATGATTATGTGTGCTTATTAGGAGGTATGGCAGATTAATGGATAGAGACACCGATTGAGAATTCGGAGAGACGGGTTCAAATGCCAGTCGAATTCATTACAATCACTTATATGCTAATACGCTTGGGGAAGGTATGAGTTCATCTCTCCTTTCTTTCTTAAGATTATGTGGGCTTATTAGGAGGTATGGAAAATTATTGGATAGAGGCTCGGATAGGGAAATCGGAGAGACGGGTTCAAATGCCAGTCAAATTCATTACATTCACTTACATGCTAATACCAATGGGGAAGGTATGAATCCATCTCTCCTTTCTTTCTTATGATTATGTGTGCTTATTAGGAGGTATGGAAGATTAATGGATAGAGGCTCGGATAGAGAAATCGGAGAGACGTGTTCAAATGCCAGTCGAATTCATTATATTCACTTACGTGCTAATACTCTTTGGAAAGGTATGAATCCATCTCTCCTTTCTTTCTTATGATTATAAGTGCTTATTAGGAGGTATGGAAGATTAATGGATAGAGGCTCGGATAGAGAAATCGGAGAGACGGGTTCAAATGCCATTCGAATTCATTACATTCACTTACATGCTAATACCATTGGGGAAGGTATAAATCCATCTCTCCTTTCTTTCTTATTATTATATGTGCTTATTAGGAGAGATTTTCATGGAAGATTAATGGATAGAGAATACCATTGGTTGAGAAATCGGAGACGGTTTCAAATGCCAGTCGAATTGAATTCATTACATTCATTTATGTGTGCTAATTACCTTGGGGAAGGTATGAATCTATCTCTCTTTTTTTTTATTATTATGTGTGATTTAAGTTATTAGGAGGTATGGAAGATTAATGGATAGAGGCTCGGATTGAGAAATCGGAGACGGGTTCAAATGCCAGTCGAATTCATTACATTCACTTACATGCTAATACCATTGGGAAGGTATGAATCCATCTCTCCTTTCTTTCTTATTATTATGTGTGCTTATTAGGAGGTATGGAAGATTAATGGATAGAGGCTCGGATTGAGAAATCGGAGAGACGGGTTCAAATGCCAGTCAAATTCATTACATTCCTTACATGCTAATAACATTGGGGAAGGTATGAATCCATCTCTCCTTTCTTTCTTCTTATTATGTGTGCTTATTCGGAGGTATGGAAGATTAATGGATAGAGGCTCGGATTGAGAAATCGGAGAGACGGGTTTCAAATGCCAGTCGAATTCATTACATTCATTTATATGCTAATACCCTTGGGGAAGGTATGAATCATCTCTCCTTTCTTTCTTATTATTATGTGTGCTTTCTATTAGGAGGTATGGAAGATTAATGGATAGAGGCTCGGATTGAGAAATCGGAGAGACGGGTTCAAATACCAGTCGAATTCATTACATTCACTTACATGCTAATACCCTTTGGAAAGGTATGAATCCATCTCTCCTTTCTTTCTTATTATTATGTGTGCTTATTAGGAGGTATGGAAGATTAATGGATAGTGGCTCGGATTGAGAAATCAGAGAGACGGGTTCAAATGCCAGTCGAATTCATTACATTCACTTTCATGCTGATACCATTGGGGAAGGTATGAATCCATATCTCCTTTCTTTCTTATGATTATAAGTGCTCATTCGGAGGTATGGAAGATTAATGGATAGAGGCTCGGATTGAGAATTCGGATAGGCGTGTTCAAATACCAGTCGAATTCATTACATTCACTGACATGCTAATACCATTGGGGAAGGTATGAATCCATCTCTCCTTTCTTACTTATTATTATGTGTGCTTATTAGGAGGTATGGAAGATTAATGGATAGAGGCTCCGATTGAGAAAATCGGATTCAGACGGGTTTTACAAATGCCAGTCGAATTCATTACATATCACTTACATGCTAATACCATTGGGGAAGGTATGAATCCATCTCTCCTTTCTTTCTTATTATTATGTGTGCTTATTAGGAGGTATGGAAGATTAATGGATAGAGGCTCGGATTGAGAAATCGGATCGGCGTGTTCAAATGCCAGTCGAATTCATTACATTCACTTATATGCTAATAACCTAGGGGAAGGTATAAATCTATCTCTCCTTTCTTTCTTATTATTATGTGTGTTTATTAGGAGGTATGGAAAATTAATGGATAGTGGCTCGGATTGAGAAATCGGAGACGGGTTCAAATGCCAGTCAATTCATTACATTCCTTACATACTAATAACCTTTGGGGAAGGTATGAATCTATCTCTCCTTTCTTTCTTATTATTATAAGTGCTTATTAGGAGGTATGGAAGATTAATGGATAGTGGCTCGGATTGAGAAATCGGAGAGACGGGTTCAAATGCCAGTCAATTCATTACATTCCTTTCATGCTAATACCATTGGGGAAGGTATGAATCCATCTCTCCTTTCTTTCTTATTATTATGTGTGCTTATTAGGAGGTATGGAAGATTAATGGATAGAGGCTCGGATTGAGAATTCGGAGAGACGTGTTCAAATGACAGTCAATTCATTACATTCACTTATATGCTAATAACCTAGGGGAAGGTATGAATCTATCTCTCCTTTCTTTCTTATTATTATGTGTGCTTATTAGGAGGTATGGAAGATTAATGGATAGAGGCTCGGATTGAGAAATCGGAGAGACGGGTTCAAATGCCAGTCGAATTCATTACATTCACTTACATGCTAATACCATTGGGGAAGGTATGAATCCATCTCTCCTTTCTTTCTTATTATTATGTGTGCTCATTCGGAGGTATGGAAGATTAATGGATAGAGGCTCGGATTGAGAAATCGGATCGGCGTGTTCAAATGCCAGTCGAATTAATTACATTCACTTATATGCTAATAACCTAGGGGAAGGTATAAATCTATCTCTCCTTTCTTTCTTATTATTATGTGTGTTTATTAGGAGGTATGGAAAATTAATGGATAGAGGCTCGGATAGAGAAATCGGACAGACGGGTTCAAATGCCAGTCGAATTCATTACATTCACTTATATGCTAATAACCTAGGGGAAGGTATGAATCTATCTCTCCTTTCTTTCTTATTATTATGTGTGCTTATTCTTTTATGGAAGATTAATGGATAGTGGCTCGGATTGAGAAATCAGAGAGACGGGTTCAAATACCAGTCGAATTCATTACATTCACTGACATGCTGATACCATTGGGGAAGGTATGAATCCATCTCTCCTTTCTTTCTTATGATTATGTGTGCTCATTCGGAGGTATGGAAGATTAATGGATAGACGCTCGGATTGAGAATTCGGATAGGCGTGTTCAAATACCAGTCGAATTCATTACATTCACTTATATGCTAATAACCTAGGGGAAGGTATGAATCTATCTCTCCTTTCTTTCTTATTATTATGTGTGCTTATTAGGAGGTATGGAAGATTATTGGATAGAGGCTTGGATTTGAGAAATCGGATAGACGTGTTCAAATGCCAGTCGAATTCATTACATTCTTACATGCTAATACCATTGGGAAGGTATGAATCCATCTCTCCTTTCTTTCTTATGATTATGTGTGCTTATTAGGAGGTATGGAAGATTAATGGATAGAGGCTCGGATTGAGAAATCGGAGACGTCGTTCAAATGCCAGTCGAATTCATTCCATTCACTTATATGCTAATAACCTTGGGGAAGGTATAAATCTATCTCTCCTTTCTTTCTTATTATTATGTGCTTATTAGGAGGTATGGAGAATTAATGGATAGAGGCTCGGATTGAGAAATCGGACAGACAGGTTCAAATGTGTCAATTCATTACATTCACTTACATGCCCTAATAACCTAGGGGAAGGTATGAATCTATCTCTCCTTTCTTTCTTATTATTATGTGTGCTTATTAGGAGGTATGGAAGATTAATGGATAGTGGCTCAGTTGAAAATCGGAGACGGGTTTCAAATACCAGTCGAATTCATTACATTCACTTACATGCTAATACCATTAGGGAATGTATGAATCCATCTCTCCTTTCTTTCTTATGATTATGTGTGCTTATTGGGAGGTATGGAAGATTAATGGATAGACGCTCGGATTGAGAATCGGAGAGACGTTCCAAATGCCAGTCAATTCATTACATTCCTTATATGCTAATAACCTTGGGAAGGTATGAATCCATCTCTTTTTTCTTTCTTATTATTATGTATGCTTATTAGGAGGTATGGAATATTAATGGATAGACCTCGGTTGAGAAATCGGAGAGACGGGTTCAAATGCCAGTCAATTCATTACATTCACTTACATGCTAATACCATTGGGAAGGTATGAATCTATCTCTCCTTTCTTTAAATTATTATGTGTGCTTATTAGGAGGTATGGAAGATTAATGGATAGAGGCTCGCATTGAGAAATCGGAGAGACGGGTTCAAATGCCAGTCGAATTCGTTACATTCACTTACATGCTAATACCATTAGGGGAGTTATGAATCCATCTCTCCTTTCTTTCTTATGATTATGTGTGCTTATTAGGAGGCATGGGAGATTAATGGATAGAGGCTCGGATTGAGAAATCGGAGAGACGGGTTCAAATGCCAGTCGAATTCATTACATTCACTTACATGCTAATACCATTGGGGAAGGCATGAATCCATCTCTTCTTTCTTTCTTATGATTATGTGTGCTTATTAGGAGGTATGGAAGATTAATGGATAGAGGCTCGGATTGAGAAAACGGAGAGAGAGCGTTCAAAAGCCAGTGGAATTCATTACGTTCACCTACTTGCTAATACCATTGGGGAAGGTATGAATCCATCTCTCCTTTCTTTCTTATTATTATGTGTGCTAATTAGGAGGCATGGGAGATTAATGGATAGAGGCTCGGATTGAGAAATCGGAGAGACGGGTTCAAATGCCAGTCGAATTCATTACATTCACTTATATGCTAATAACCTAGGGGAAGGTATGAATCCATCTCTCCTTTCTTTCTTATTATTATGTGTGCTTATGAGGAGGTATGGAAGATTAATGGATAGAGACTCGGATTGAGAAATCGGAGAGACGGGTTCAAATGCCTGTCGAATTCATTACATTCACTTACATGCTAATACCATTGGGGAAGGTATGAATCCATCTCTCCTTTCTTTCTTATTATTATGTGTGCTTATGAGGAGGTATGGAAGATTAATGGATAGAGACTCGGATTGAGAAATCGGAGAGACGGGTTCAAATGCCTGTCGAATTCATTACATTCCTTACATGCTAATACCATTGGGAAGGTATGAATCCATCTGTCCTTTCTTTCTTATTATTATGTGTGCTTATTAGGAGGTATGGAAGATTAATGGATAGAGGCTCGGATTGAAAATCGGAGAGACGGGTTCAAATGCCTTCAATTCATTACATTCACTTACATGCTAATACACTTGGGGAAGGTATGAATCTATCTGTCCTTTCTTTCTTATTATTATGTGTGCTTATTAGGAGGTATGGAAGATTAATGGATAGAGGCTCAGATTGAGAAATCGGAGAGACGGGTTCAAATGCCAGTCGAATTCATTACATTCACTTATATGCTAATACACTTGGAGAAGGTATGAATCTATCTCTCCTTTCTATCTTATTATTATGTGTGCTTATTAGGAGGTATGGAAGATTAATGGATAGAGGCTCATTATTGAGAAATCGGAGAGACGGGTTCAAATGCCAGTCGAATTCATTACATTCACTTACATGCTAATACCATTGGGGAAGGCATGAATCCATCTCTTCTTTCTTTCTTATGATTATGTGTGCTTATTAGGAGGTATGGAAGATTAATGGATAGAGGCTCGGATTGAGAAATCGGAGAGACGGGTTCAAATGCCAGTCGAATTCATTACATTCACCTACATGCTAATACCATTGTGGGAGGTATGGAGGATTAATGGATAGAGGCTCCTGAGAAATCCTTAGACGGTATGAATCCATCTCTCTTTCTTTCTTATGATTATATATGCTTATTAGGAGGCATGGGAGATTAATGGATAGAGGCTCGATTGAGAAATCGGAGAGACGGGTTCAAATGCCAGTCGAATTCATTACATTCACTTACATGCTAATACCCTTTTAAGGTATGAATCCATCTCTCCTTTCTTTCTTATGATTATGTGTGCTTATTAGAGGTATGGAAGATTAATGGATAGAGGCCTCAGATTGAGAAATCGGAGAGACGGGTTCAAATGCCTGTCAATTCATTACATTCACTTGTATGCTAATACCATTGGGGAAGGTATGAATCCATCTCTCCTTTCTTTCTTATGAATATATATGCTTATTAGGAGGTATGGAGGATTAATGGATAGAGGCTCAGATTTAGAAATCGGAGAGACGGGTTCAAATGCCAGTCGAATTCATTACATTCACTTATATGCTAATACCATTAGGGAAGGTATGAATCCATCTCTCCTTTCTTTCTTATTATTATATGTGCTTATTAGGAGGTATGGAAGATTAATGGATAGAGGCTCGGATTGAGAAATCGGAGAGACGGGTTCAAATGCCAGTCGAATTCATTACATTCACTTACATCCTAATACCCTTGGGAAAGGCATGAATCCATCTCTCCTTTTTTTACTTATGATTATATATGCTTATTAGGAGGTATGGAAGATTAATGGATAGAGGCTCGGATTGAGAAATCGGAGAGACGGGGTTCAAATGCCAGTCGAATTCATTACATTCACTTACATGCTAATACCATTGGGGAAGGTATGAATCTATCTCTCCTTTCTTTCTTATTATTATATATGCTTATTAGGAGGTATGGAAGATTAATGGATAGAGGCTCGGATTGAGAAATCGGAGAGACGGGTTCAAATGCCAGTCGAATTCATTACATTCACTTACATGCTAATACCATTGGGGAAGGTATGAATCCATCTCTCCTTTTTTTCTTATGATTATATGTGCTTATTAGGAGGTATGGAAGATTAATGTATAGAGGCTCGGATTGAGAAATCGGAGAGACGGGTTCAAATGCCAGTCAATTCATTACATTCACTTATATGCTAATACCATTGGGGAAGGTATGAATCTATCTCTCCTTTCTTTCTTATTATTATGTGTTCTTATTAGGATGTATGGAAGATTAATGGATAGAGGCTCAGATTAAGAAATCGGAGAGACGGGTTCAAATGCCAGTCGAATTCATTACATTCACTTATATGCTAATACCATTGGGGAAGGTATGAATCCATCTCTCCTTTCTTTCTTATTATTATGTGTGCTTATGAGGAGGTATGGAAGATTAATGGATAGAGACTCGGATTGAGAAATCGGAGAGACGGGTTCAAATGCCAGTCGAATTCATTACATTCACTTATATGCTAATACACTTGGAGAAGGTATGAATCTATCTCTCCTTTCTTTCTTATTATTATGTGTGGTTATTAGGAGGTATGGAGGATTAATGGATAGAGGCTCGGATTGAGAAATCGGGAGAGACGGGTTCAAATGCCAGTCGAATTCATTACCTTCACTTACATGCTAATACACTTGGGGAAGGTATTAATCCATCTCTCCTTTCTTTCTTATGATTATATATGCTTATTAGGAGGTATGGAGGATTAATGGATAGAGGCTCGGATTGAGAAATCGGGAGAGACGGGTTCAAATGCCAGTCGAATTCATTACATTCACTTACATGCTAATACCCTTGGGGAAGGTATGAATCCATCTCTCCTTTCTTTCTTATGATTATATATGCTTATTAGGAGGTATGGAGGATTAATGGATAGAGGCTCGGATTGAGAAATCGGGAGAGACGGGTTCAAATGCCAGTCGAATTCATTACATTCACTTACATGCTAATACCCTTGGGGAAGGTATGAATCCATCTCTCCTTTCTTTCTTATGAATATATATGCTTATTAGGAGGTATGGAGGATTAATGGATAGAGGCTCGGATTGAGAAATTGGGAGAGACGTGTTCAAATGCCAGTCGAATTCATTACATTCACTTACATGCTAATACCCTAGGGGAAGGTATGAATCCATCTCTCCTTTCTTTCTTATGATTATATGTGATTATTAGGAGGTATGGAAGATTAATGGATAGAGGCTCGGATTAAGAATTCGGAGAGACGGGTTCAAATGCCAGTCGAATTCATTACATTCACTTACATGCTAATACCCTAGGGGAAGGCATGATTCCATCTCTCCTTTTTTACTTATGATTATGTGTGCTTATTAGGAGGTATGGAAGATTAAAGTATAGAGGCTCGCATTGAGAAATCGGAGAGACGGGTTCAAATGCCTGTCGAATTCATTACATTCACTTACATGCTAATACCCTAGGGGAAGGTATGTATCCATCTCTCCTTTCTTTCTTATGATTATGTGTGCTTATTATGAGGCATGGACGATTAAAGGATAGAGGCTCGGATTGAGAAATCGTGAAAGAGCGTTCAAATGCCAGTCGAATTCATTACATTCACTTACATGCTAATACACTTGGGGAAGGTATGAATCAATCTCTCCTTTTTTACTGATGATTATGTGTGCTTATTAGGAGGTATGGAAGATTAAAGGATAGAGGCTCGCATTGAGAAATCGGAGAGACGGGTTCAAATGCCAGTCGAATTAATTACATTCACTTCCATGCTAATACCATTGGGGAAGGCATGAATCCATCTCTCCTTTTTTACTTATGATTATGTGTGCTTATTAGGAGGTATGGAAGATTAATGGATAGAGGCCCGGATTGAGAAATCGGAGAGGCGTGTTCAAATGCCAGTCGAATTCATTACATTCACTTACATGCTAATACCATTGGGGAAGGTATGAATCCATCTCTCCTTTCT
>CAHIKZ030005493.1:600000-627500 GCA_903632075.3 Acanthosepion pharaonis | reverse complement strand
GATAGATATTGCTTTCTTTTCTGGGCTTAATAAATGTAAAAAAAATATTCCAAACATTTATTACTTTCGAGCTTTTTCGTTTAAACAGCTATTTTCAAGTATTACTATTTTTTGTTACACAACTATAACAAATGGTATATAACTGCTATTGTCGACAGTATAAAGGTTGCTGAATGTAGACATATTCCTCATTTCTGAATTCTATTTATCACGATTACTTGTTACTACGTACTAAGACAACCAGGAACGGTTAACGAAACTTTTTTAAGGTGATTCTGTCTTGATTGTCCTCACAAGGCTTAGATTAACCAGTGGTATGGTTTCAGGCACTTTCTAAAGGTGTCACACGCTGGGATCACCTACCCAGATCAATAACAGAAAATTCCCTGCTGTGATCAACGTGAGTTTCGAACTCGAGTCACGTGGTTGGAAACCGATACCGCCGCAAATAAAAAAAGAGAAATCGATAAAAAAGAAGCCTTTGAATATTTACGAAATATTTATTTAACAGATTTCTGATATAAATCTGATGTAAAATTGTCACAAGCGATATATTTTGATTTTAGATTAATAATTACTCAGAAAAAATACACATTTTTTTTAACATTCCAGGAAAAAAACATAAATTATAAAGAAAAGTGTTGTATTGTTTTTGAGAATTAAATAAGACAAGAAACGCATAGGTGTGACGATTGCCAAGTTATAGTAAAAAATCGTTTTTTGTTTTAATGAAATTAGTCAAAAGGAAACTTCTCATTCTTCTCGCTTGTGTAACTTTCTTCCAGCTTCTTGTTTTCCAGTCAACTTTGATTTTCAAAAATTTAAATGCAATGTCAATCGTTATATTCTGTCTTCTATAATTCCTCATCTCGCTATTGTTTTCTCCCCTGAATATTGTTTTTGTTTTTCTCATATTCTTTCATGCTAGGTAACTACTTGCACCTTATTGTGTCTATTGTCTTCCATCAGGTAAAATGAATAAAAAGAAAACACTTCTAATGTAAACATTCAGCCACGCGTATCGGTTAAAGTTTTACCGACTAGACAGCTTCATCACACAAAATATTTCGATTCTTATTTGAGTCGTTGTAAGCAGGAAACTGGGAAACACTTTCTTTTATTCAAGGCCATAGGATCTGTATGTGGCCAGCTAAGTAATATTTGAACATCTTCCTTACTAGCTCTGATTTCTTTCAGGACAGACTAACGGATCTTAGGACAGCGAGAACTTCAGTTGCCCATCTACACATTTCTTTCTGCAGGATTAGATAGGCTTTCTTATCGCCCAGTTTATACACCTCCCGCTTCTCTTGAACAAGAGTAGAGGCTCATCCCTTGTTTTCTGTTTAAGAAGGGTTTCCCGGTTCCTTTCTCTTTCTCAGACCTTAATAATGGTGCTGTCATTAATTTTTTGTGAAATTTGTGTATAGTTGCTACGTCGCTTCATTTTAAGGGTATCGGGTTGGCGGTTTTTTGGTTGCTGCTTCCCAACTGGTAGGTAGGAGCCCGAACTCTTGCGTAGCGTCTTGAGAGGCTGCTCCGATCAGCCGTCGCATAATATCAGGGTTCTTTCACTCCCAATACGCGCATGGAATGGTGTCCCTGCAAGCACCTCCGGTGGGCAACCCTGAGGCTACACTACGTTGCAGTTACATTAGACTACCGACTGCTACTACAAGGCTAGGCCTTTCCTTACCAAAATAACACACCTATAAGGAATCAAAGATATAAAACTAAACTAGCTCAACGAAAAACACCTAAACCTTTCAACCTTTCTTTCTCTAACATTCGTGGTATTTGTACCAACTTCTGCAGTGTGAGATCGTTCCTCTTCTAAAAGTCACCGGACATTCTACCCATCGGTAAAACCAATGTTCTCTTCAACACCTTCCTCTAGTTCTCGATTTCTGGATGTCCGCCTCTCTTTAGGAAGGATTCTAATGTCCATATGTTTATGTTCGTGAACATCTTCCACTAGCTAGGGAGTTCTCTCTTAAATTTCCAGATCATTTTTACATGTGTCTCTGTCTCTCTCTAATTAACTCAGTCAGCCATCTCTTATTTATTTTGATAATATAGACAAGACCATCTCCCTATACCATATATATATATATATATATATATATATATATATATATATATATATATATATATATCAATCTCTCACACAAGTGGTGGACTTCCGCAAGCATGAATAGAATGAAACAGTGTATCCCATCTCGCAAGTTCATTTCTACAGATTATTGGCAGTTCTTCAAGAGCGTGCTGAACATCAGCAAACCCTCAATCCCTCCTCTATTTAATCAATTCTGAAATCTACAGCAGATACGGTGAAATACTCCTCCAACTCAACGCGACTCATCTGGAGTACTCACATCTAATTTCCCAATAGGACAGAGGTTCTACTGAGTGATAACCCCGTCACTGGTCTGAGACATCATTTCTAAATGAGACTTCCATATGGCAAGCGGAGGTGACGGGATCCCAGCCGCCATCCTGAAGAAATGTGCTCCCAAGCTGGCTCCAGTTATCTCCAAACTCTACAACTATCGCCTCGCTGCTTTTTGCTTTCCAGCTTGTTGGAAGTTCTCATCTGTACTCCATTGTTTTAAGAAACCTGGAAAACATCCCGACTGCTCTAACTATCGCCCTGTTATTCGCCTACTTTTTTTCAGCAAAATATTCTTTAATCAATCCTGAAGTGGTTAAGTATCTTACCTCTCACGACCTAATCACTGAAAAACAATATGGCTTCCGTTTTAGCCGGTCTACCACTGAAGTGCTAACAACCATCACTGAATATGTATATCAAGCTCTTTATAATAACGACAAAGCCCGAGCTGTGGCTCTAGATATCTCGAAGCGTTTAACAGGGTTTGTCACGCCGGTCTTCTATGTAAGCTCCAGAGCTTGGGTATTACTGGATGATTGTTTGATTTAATACAATCATTCCTATAAAATCGTGAAATAAAGGTCGTTTTGAATGGAATCGCTTCCAGATCTTTTCACACTCTCTCTAAATCTCAACAGATGGTTCATGGCTGGCTTCTCTAGTCCATGACTATATATCCGATTACTTGTCAGTTTCTAACGGCCGGCTTCTTTTTTGGCGGTTGTAGAGAGTAGTTTGAGTTTAGAATGCATTCCACAACCGGAATTCCCTACCTTCTGGTCGAATGCCACTTGATCCCAAAAATTTTCATTTATTTATTTAATCTTTTCTCACTTATGGATAGCGGGTAGTTTCTTTGAAACCGTCACATTTCGACTTTACTGTTGGTTGTCATAAAACACTTCCAGCGCTTAAGACCCCGATAAAATCATTTACGGTTCGCTTGACTGTGACGGTTCTAAGGCAATCGAGCGGGAACCCATTCGTTTGCTTAATGCCACTTAACGACCAACATAGAAGAGCCCTATTTTTATTCCAGACCAATAATTGATAAAAAAAAAACAGTATGTCTGGCGAAAGGCAACTTATCTAGAAATAATTACTACTTAAATTCACGGTTTTTCTGCTTGTTTTGTTACCATATTTAGTTATAGCCTCGGGTATATTCTAGTTTTTCCACACTTCTTCTGACGTAATAACACATTCTATTTCCCTCATTTGGTAGGAAGACAAAAGATGTGTGTTAGTGTGTCTTATAATAGACGCACTTAATGACCTCGAGGAAATACCATGGCTGTTAACGAAATATTTCGGAGTACTAATGAATGACTTATAACTATATATCTCTGTAAGTTTCGAATTACTAAGTCCCCAGACAATAATTAAGGCTACCTTCTTAATTCTGACAAAATAACTTGGCGTTCTGGGTAAGACGATAAACTACATCCGCGTCCTTGGTAAGATGATAAACGACATCGAACAGCAAGGCCGCTGATCAAGTGGTTTTGAGGAGCGTAGAAACCACCTCTTAATTGCTAGTTTTCCCAGGTTCACCCTTACCCGGAGTGGTAGCACTTGTTAGGGTCCCAAATATGGGCAAATAATTAATCCCTAAACTGAGGTAAAAAAAAACTATGAAAGTGTAAAAATACGTTTTAATACCAGCAATACATTTTTATAAAAAATTATTACTAGCAATGGGTTTTAGAAGAAAACCAGGAATACATTTTTGAAATTTGAATATATATATATATATATATATATATATATATATATATATATATATATATATATATATAGGTAACTATACTCGTCTCGAAAAACCTTCGAATTTTTGATCTGACAACAATCAAATCAACCTCGAAGGAAAAAAAGGTTTTAAAAAAAGAAAGAGCCAGGAACATGAAAGTCTGTCGAAAAAATTGCACAGATACAGGTTCAAAGCCCAAAGAAAAAAAAACCGACACGAGTAAACAACTAAATAAAAAGAGCTCAATACAACCGTAGAGCAGACCTAGATAAACCTAGGGAGCCAGACAAACCTACCCAGGTTTCATCTAAGCGGATCGTCAGCGAAAGCTGGCTAAAGAGGCAAAAGAGAAACGGCATATTTATAGGCGACAATCAAAACTATACCACGTGACCAAAGAAAAAAAGAGAATAGAGGCATATGTAGCTGTGATTAGGCCCTGTATATAGCTACACACAAAATCATGAATGACACCGCACTTCCTCGAAGATACATCAACGCCTTGAAAGAATTAGCTAACAACAAAAACATACATATATCTACTTCTGATAAGGGCGGGGGAATTGTAATTATGGATAAACACATTTACCAACAGAAGATGAGGGAGCTCATTAATGATGATAACATCTATGAAAAAGTAAATGAAAACATAGCTATAAAAGAAACACAAAAGTTTACAAGCAACATTAAAAAACTACTAAAAAATGAAGACTTCTCCTGGTTAAAGTTTACTGAATACCATCCAAAAACACCCATATTATATGGATTACCAAAAACGCATAAACCGAACATACCAATGAGACCTCTCATATCAGGGATAGGCAGCGCTCCACATAAAATAGCCCGCAAACTAAGCAGAATTTTAACTCCACTTCTCGGCACTATTAGTCCATCACACATAAAAAATTCAGGCGACCTCTTAAATAAGCTAAAAGACATAGACATTGAAAACAAATATATGACTAGTTTAGATATACAATCTCTTTATACAAACGTCCCCATAGATAAATGCTTAAATTTACTTAAAAAACACCTAACAAATGCAAAAATCCAATTACCTATATCTACACACAAAATTATAAAACTGTGCCAACTAATTACCAAGCTATGCTTCTTTACTTTTAATAACCAACATTACAGACAGAAATTCGGTTTGCCAATGGGATCTCCTCTCAGCGGCGTTCTTGCATGTCTATTTTTAGAATTTCTAGAAAGTGACTCATTCAAAAATATTCTCCCTACAAACTCTTCATATTTCAGATACATAGACGACTCGTTATTAATAATTCCAAAAAACACCAATTCAACGGATCTTCTCTCCAAACTTAACAACATTGAACCTACAATAAACTTCACTCTCGAAACTGAAACCAACTACACTCTTCCGTTCCTGCACATTTTGTTAATTAGAAATAACAACGAACTCAATTTTGACGTTTACGGAAAGGCTACAAACAAAAATGATCTCATCAGCTTCTACTCAAACCACCCTTCAAAAATTAAATCTGGAATTATTATAGGTTTCTATCTAAGAGCATTAAGAATCTGTAGTCCTCAATATTTATTTAAAGAAGAAACATACATAGAAAACACATTCAAAAACCTACAATACCCATATCATTTCATCCACAATGCAAGAAGAAAGGCATACAAAATATACAAACGAAACAAAACTAATAACACAATCCGCAATAGTAAATCACATGAAAACAGATACATAATACTACCGACCAATTCTGCCATGTCCACGATCCAGAATAACCTATCCCATCTAAATAATCTTGAAATAGTCACAAACACTTCCAAAACCATTATAGATATACTAAGATCTTCAAACAATAATAGCACTAATATTTCTGAAGCAGGCATTTATAAAATAAATTGCCAAAACTGCTCCTCCCAATATATTGGAGAAACAAGTAGAAGTTTGAAAAAACCCATTTATGAGCTCAAAAGAGACCTCACCAAAAACAACTTAGCTAATGCAATAGTCATACATAGAAATAAATTCAACCATAATTTTGATTTTAAAAATGCTACACTCATGAAAAAAGAAAATAACTCACTCAGAAGGAAAATTCTGGAGAGTGCCGCCATAGAAAATTATCCAAATATTAATTTACTCCCAGGCTTTTTCCCTATTTCACCTTTCTTAACAAAATCAATGCTCTTACAAACAAATATGCACAAGAGATTCATAAAATCGAAAGAAAATGGTTGAATACATCAACACAGATATAGTGACAATATTCTCCACACGTGACAATCTCTGACGTTATTTTTCAGTTAAAAAATATGAAAATAGCGTTTCTCTACATTCCAGTTCCTAGGTACATTCTGTTTTTGTTTTTATTAGTTACTTTGTTCATTTAATTTCATTTTCGTATTTTGCTTTGATAAAGTCCACATTGGACGAAACGCGTCAGCAATTACCAGTTTTCCTATTGTCATTTTTATTCATAAATATTGTCTTCTCTACCGATTAAATCGGAGAAATTTTCATATATATATATATATATATTAATGCATGTTTCATTAAATAATATGGACACGTTTTGTCTGTTTATTTTAAGTAAGTTCCTTTCATATTGACTGAAAAGCTTAATAACATTATCATTGAAAGACGAAAGGAAATCACCTTATTGATACATGTTTAAATCCAATCTAAGCTTTCGGCTTACATAAGCCATTATCAAAGATGACAATTTCAATAAATCAAACAACACACGGACGAAACAACAATAGTTGCCCCTTGCTGCATGAACAATTTCAAAGCATTGTCATCTGTGCATCCAATGACAAAGTACAAATAAGGCAAAATAAAAACTCTAGTGAGGGACATTTTAAATCGGGAAAAACATTGCAAAAATCGAAATATTACTTAACAGGTTTAGTGATGCATTTCTTTTTGTAATTAATATCGCTGATTATTACTCAAATTAATGGTTCCTTTATTCGAAGCTGCTGATTT
This sequence comes from Acanthosepion pharaonis, assembly GCA_903632075.3. Taxonomy (NCBI): domain Eukaryota; kingdom Metazoa; phylum Mollusca; class Cephalopoda; order Sepiida; family Sepiidae; genus Acanthosepion; species Acanthosepion pharaonis. Next base: position 620,387 of record CAHIKZ030005493.1, on the reverse strand, counting down.
GGTTGCTCTCTATTCAAAATCTCTCTGACGACAAGATTAATTTATGGATTACCTATCCCGGTGAAAGAGAATAGTTTGCAAAATTCATCGACAGATTTGGGAAAAAAAAGAAATGGTGTAATATGTTCAAGTGTTATTCACATGTAATTTTGCTGGTAATAATAAAAAAAAATCCGTAAACTCTTCCTGATATCAACCTCACCCAGATAATTACCTTTGGGCTTAAGAGAAATTTACCAATTTTGTCTTTCAATTGTTTGCTCTTTCCACATAAAAAATTTTTCTTTTTGTTTGATTTATTGATAAAAACATTTTCTTTTTCTGCCATTTTGTTTTTCTTCTACTTTTTCATTTTAAGTATGGTAGTTTGTTTAAGAAAACGCTACATCATCTCAAAACTTTACGTGAGTATAAATAAGAATGTATATCCATTAAATAAGCGGTAAAAGGAGCAAGTAGCCAAGCAGGGACAATTCATATATCCAGAAGAGACGGCATCAATTGTAAAAGATACATTTGAAGGCGTGTATGCTTAGCCAAGAACATTTCTCTGCAACTGAATCGGGTATTAAGGAATATATAGCAAAAAAAGCTGGACATTTTCTCCACAAATGAAAAAAATAAATGACGTATCCCTGCAAGATGTGTGTGATCGTGGCTCTCCATGACTTCCTCTCCTTTGTAGACATTAGAAAAGTTTGTCTTTTTTTGCTATATCTCCTATTCAATCAAGCGTTTACACGATCTTGTTAGGTTATGCGTTGTGTTCCTTTGATCCTGTTGCCTTCAATAGATCACAGCGTATCAAATTTTCCAAGCCTTCTTTTCTCATAAAGTGCGCTAGAAATTTCAACTGTCTCTCACTTACGCCACTATAACTGTACTTTTTGTTTTCAGTTTTCTGTAAAACCTTATCGTAGTTCACGTGTTCATTCCCCGGTATTCTCAGCATCCTTCTGTTGTTTCAAGTTTTTTCTTCCTCTGCAAAGAGATAGTCCAGTATTCTTCTTCTTTAATTCTCTTCTTCATCTGTCAGAAGATTGTCCAGGTCTGTTCACTGTTCTTTTCTTTGTTTCTAATGAAAGTTTCCATGTTTCTTAATACTTTGCTTAGCTTTTGGAAGGCACCTTTCGCTATCCCAATGCGACTTCGGATTTCAGTGTCGCACCTTTCGCCCTCTGCTAAAACACTTACTTGATATTTCAATTTTTGTATCTGCTGATTTTGATATCTCTCGTACTTTTCATATTAAGCTGTTCTTTTCTTTCTTTTTTTTTTTTCAGAAAACCATATATTCTGTCTCGTTGTATTTTGTGTTTAGTCCTTTCTTCGCACTTTACTACACTACCTTCGGTAGGATTACCTGTCGTTTCCTTTCAGTGTCATCTGCATATCCTATTCTGTTATTGCAACCGCCAATAAGGAACCCTGGTAGGACGTCTGTCAGAATCGTCTCACTGAGTAGATTGAATAAGTCTATAAGTGAGAAGACACATCTTTGTCTTGCTGCTTTTGAATGAGACAGTAAGAATACCATCGTCATTGGCTAAACTTAAAAGTAAGAGAAATGCAAGATTATTTTCCGCTAAGCTTCACAATATAGTGGGTCTCTCTGCCTTGTAAAATCAGAATTCCAAAATTCGGTTTTTGTTCAGAGTCTCAAACCTTGACAACTGACACGTGTGAAAAAATTATTGCAAGAATATCGGCGAGGCATCATTAGGTCTTCCTTATTTAGCGCTCTTCGGCGCTGTCTTATTTCCTAACCATACAAGATTTTTGAGAAGGACCAATTTTGAGATCATCAATGACGAAAAAAAAACCTGTTTTGACTTTTGGTTGTATTTTAAAGTTTCTAAGTTCATCCAGGATTTTATAAATGATTACAACTGTTTTGATATTTATACGGAGAAATAAATAGAGTACATGCTTAAAAACGTTTGCTTTTTATTCCATTTTTCGGCTAACTTTTTGTATGTCCCAGGTAGATAGGGTGAAAAACAATTTTCAGTCCCGTTTCCCAAAATCTGACCAAAATACGCACCTATTTCAACCACTTGACAAGCCAAAGAAAGGGGATGCTTAGTTTCAATTTTTAGCAACAATTTTGAAAAGTTTCTACGCCTCAAGTGATTATTGGTTAGTTTCATTTTGGAGTGCTTGACCTTCTTGAAATTGGGGTGCTTGTCTTTTGACCTCATCTAACCAGGGAAAAGCCGATGAAATGTTTCATGGAAGCCAGAATGCTTCTAAAATATTTAATTAATGATACATTGATTATTTTTGAGGCTTTGATTAATTTTTCATTCATTTTCTTCTTTTTTAATTTGGCCTTTTTTTCTCATTCTTTTCTTCCTTTTGCTTTAATTCTTATCTTTTTTTTCCTTCATTTCATATTCACTATCTTTTTTGTTCGGCTGCTACGTCTTTTTTTCTTCTTTGTTATCCTTGGTCTATTCTTTTGATCTTTTTTATGCTCCTTTCTTTTCTTTTTTTCTCTTCTTTCTTTTTATTTTTCATACCTTTTTCTTCTGGTTACATTATATTTATCCTTTCTTTCTTCTTCACGTCCTCTTTCTTCTTCTTCTTCTTCTTCTTCTTCTTCTTCTTCTTCTCTGTCCTTTCTCCTTTTTTCCTTTTTTGCTTTCTACATCCCTCTTCTCTTTCCTTCTTTTCCCTTCTTTTTCCCTTTATTTTTTCCTTTTTCTTCTTTCTCTTTGTTCCTCTTTCTTCTTCCTGTTTTTATTCTTCCTCTTCCTTCTTGAAGTGAAAGATACTACGCCTTCATTACAGGCCTATGAGAACCATCACCTTTTACAAATGATGCTTCATGTTTTTACACAAATCACTTTCTACATTAGGCGTTAATCATATTCACTTAGCATACTTTTATATCACTCTTCATACTGACCCATTATCGATTATCTAACTAGCTATCGAATGTCACAGAAGCTGATCGATGGGGTTGTCTTGGCAACCCTAAACGTTTAACTGGATCAACCCAGTCATCGGCTGTTAAATAGACTTGGCATTACATAACCGGACACTTTTTGGACACAGCTCAACTAAAGAGAACTAGTGGTGGACAACGATTGAATTTGATTGGCCGTTTCTTTCTAAATTTGTTCATTGTGAGGCTATCGATTTGGGAAAGCCGGGAATATTAGTAAAAGGGTTAATGTAGAAGATGAAAAAGCAATTAAATGTGTTGTATGAAGCTCACTGATGAAATATCGCCATTATTATACGAATTATTCACACGAATAGGTCGTTTTAAGTACGATATGTTCATTGGCCAACTTACAAAGATTGAACCTCTGAAAGGACTTGTTATTATTCAATAAATTATTCGATTTAGTGTCTGCAGTTTTCCTGTTTTTACTTTTCAACTTGTGCATTGGACAACCTTGTCTGTCTTCTTTGAAGATTTTTTGAAGATTTTTGTCATGAATTACTTTGGTTAATATTTTTATCTTCAGCCCCAAAGTTCAACCATCCGATCTTGTTCTTCGATCTGCCGTGATTTTATGCCAAACTGAATGAAGTTTGGTTATTATTCTTGATATTTTTTTTCTTTTTAGCCATTCTTTGTTGGGTTATCTAAGATCATCTGAATGATGAAATGAACTGCTTGCGTTCAAGGAAATAATCCTCGTACTATTATATATATATATATATATATATATATATATATATATATATATGTGTATGTGTGTGTGTGTGTGTGTGTGTGTGTGTGTGTGTGTGTGTGTGTGTGTGTGTGTGAAATATATTAAAAAATAAGAAAAGAACCGTTAGGTTAATAAGCCGAAGTTCTTTAGTATTTTTGTTTTTATTTAAAAAAAAAAACAGTGCCCGATACACAAGTAGAGCCTAAATTATAAATATTTTTTTAAAAATATGATTCCATTAAATTTTTAAAAAATAATTATAATAATTATATATATATATTGTTACAAACCCCGATCTAAATTTGTTATACAAAATATACCATTGCTTATATTTTAGAAGCATTCTAAAATAAAGAGCCCAGTACTTGCAGAAAATGTAAAGATAGTAAACCCAAAGAGATAGGTAGACTTAGTGGCGACAAGGATTGACCAGAGTGTCCCCTTTCCTTCTCTTTTGGTCAAGGTGTTGACAGCATGATCTACACGGGTAGATTCTGGTTGGGATAGGTTGAAACATTTTAAACTAAACTTTCTCTGACCCTGAAGATGAGAGAGGGAGTCGATGACCCCTTTCCACCCATAATGGGAAAAAGTTAGTATTTTGAAAATTGACCACGTGACAAGAAGAAAACGGAAACGAATAGTGAAACGAAAAAGTTAGTCTTCGTCCAGGCCTGCGGGCTGGTCGGACGTTTGGAAAATGTCTCAGTATATGAACCTAAAAGATGTGTTTGCAAAATTGTGAGGAGAATTGGTCTCCCAGTGGAATGGATGGACCTGTTTTGACTATGTAGGCGGAACGCCGCTATATCGAAGAGAAATAAAGCAGCTTCAACTGTCACCAAGCTCTTAAACAAAGAGAGAGGGAAAAGAAAGAAAGAAAGAAAGAAAGAAAGAAAAGAAAGAAAGAAAGAAAGAAAGAAAGAACAGACTATCTCGAGCGAGAATGCTGTCATACCAAGACGAAAGGGAGAGGGAACGTATTTTCTGCTTCATCATCAGCCGAGCCCCTAGATGACGAAAAGAGAAAGAGAGGAAGTAAGAGAAGACGTCAAAAAGAGACCCTTATAAAAGGAAAAAGAAAAGAAATAGATAAGACTAAGAGATGGCGTGTTTTGTCGAAGCTCAAAAATATTATTTTTAACTGAAAAACGAAAATATTGCATAAATGTAATATGATAATTTAATGTTATTTACAAATATTATTTCTTTTATTTTATATATTATGATTATTATATTTATTTGAAGTTATATATGTATTCTTTATTATTATTTCTTTCAACCATTTCCACAGTTAGCGGGTTTTTTGTATTAGTATTTATTTGTGTTTGCACAACTAACCTGAAGATCGTTTGTTTTATTCTTACTTTCTGTTTTTACTTACCTGAATATATATATTTAACAAACATTTTGATATTTGTGTTCGTTTATTTATGTACTTTTTGTAATTTGTCTTGCTTTTTAGTGTTTTTGTTTACCTGTTGTTTTATATGTTAAAAAACGGTTAATTTTGGGGGAGCTTCTAAAACGCGTAATGTATATAACGTTTATAGACGTACATGTTAGGTCCTTCCACTTGCTCACACAAATGATAAAAAAAAAGGCCCCAAAGGCCCCAAACTTTATAAAATAAAGTTTTAGCAACGAAAGTAATTTTGGTTATTTCCAAAATGTTTCAATCCTTTCTGGGGCTGCTTTGTTTAGATGTAGACTGTCTCGAACTTCAAAACAAAGTAATCCACACTTAAGAAAATTATATTTCAAACTAGTCGCAACAAATTACAATATATCTAGATATATATTTCTGTTGTTAATATTTTGTTTTCTCAATGGATACGACGTCATAGAACTGCATCGTGAATTTACGATCTACGTCTGCTATTCCGCGACCGTTATCGTCGTATAGCAATCTTCTATGTCGACATAACAGAATATCATTTTTGATGGTGAAAATCTTGGTTTAAAATGTCCATATAACTATTCTGAAGATGGCTCATGTGAGCCGAAAGCTTAAATCAAGGAACAACATAATAAAAATATCCAAATATTGAATAATTTTTGTCTTTATTTTCGCCCGAAGTTAAAGCCACTGTACGAAGTTTTGAACGGTTCCTGATCAGACATAATAGACATTCATTGTCTGTATATTTAACAAAATATGTTTCAACACAAGCGCACACACACACACACACACACACACACACACATATATATATATATATATATATATATATATATAATGTCTATATATGTACAAATTTCTCAGAATTAACCTGCAGACAATATGGAAAAGGAAAAAAGACAATAGGAAAACTGTAGTTTTAGCCGACGGGTTTCGTTCAATGTGGACTTTTTCAAGGCAAGAAACGAAATTAATTCATTGAAGGAAAGTATCTACAAACAACAAACAAAATGTCGTTAGCAACTAGAAGAATTTAAAAACGCTATTGTTAATGAAATTTAAGGAATAAAAAGGCAGCAGATGATAACCATATTGACAATAAAGATTATATATAAGTAGACCTTGTGACTAAATTGTCCTTTTTCAACGAGACGAGAAATAAACGAAGTTGTACTCACTCTTCCGGGGAATATTGTTGTTTGTGGTGTAGAAGGTCTCCCTGTGGAAACTATATTCTCTGAGTACAGCCAATTCCCTGTTCAATTGTTTAATATGTGATTCTATTTTGAAAATGTATTTTAACTCCGATTCACGTCTTTCTTGTTGGCTTTTAAATGAAGTTGCTAAAAGCACGCAACTGATGTCATAAATGCTATAGAATGCTTGGTTGAAATGTGCATTGACAGAGAAATTATTGTTGTCTTTGATGGGTTTTTTTTATGGTTATTGAACCGAAGTCGAAATTTTGAGCCTGTTTCTCCAACATAATTCCTTTTTTTTACATTGTAAAGATAAGGAGTGAAACAGACAAATGGAGACTGAGTTCCCACTGGTCGAAGAGGAAATGTTATCCGTTAGTGTAATGTAAGATAAGAGAGCAGCACCATTGAAGATATCCGTCACTTACTTACCCCCGGATTGCACCAGACGAATCCATGAATAAAACTTCCGTATACTGAAAATAAGATTCGTGTTTTATTTTCTAGTTGTGGCAATATTTCATTTCACATTCTGTTTTCTTATGAACTTACACCGGGATTTTCCCAGTTATGTTTACACCGACGCAGACGGGGTTGAAATACTGCGTCGGATGAAAAACTACCCAATGGATTTAGTCGTATGTTTGAAGGACTTCAAGGCCAGACAAAGGATAAACATTTTCCATTGATCATTTTAAAAACAGATTAACACGACTTCCTAATTCTTTTTTTTTTATCCTGAACTAATTAATATCAATCGATGTACTCTACAAGACCGGCCGTTGGGCCTGTCCTGGTCCAATATTACAGGTTCAATCAAAGTGTCCGGTTCACAATGTCGATTCGATTCCACTTTCCAGCCACGTTGTGATTTTTTTTTATCCTGGAGAGCAATTAACAAATTGTAGATCCCGGAAACTTCAACTGGTCTACCTGCAAATTCGTGGGGTGAGAATCGGGCCAAGCAGAAAAATCAAATATGAACAAGTCGATTCGAGTCCAAAGAAAAATTTATGTATATGTATATAAAGAAGAAATTGGTGCAAAAAGAATAATGCTTCTTTTACAAGAAAAATAGTGGATATGAAATAAAGTCCAGAAAACAAAATAAATATTGCAAATAATTCTGAAAGGAGAGAAGTAGTTTTGAGGTCCAGCCTTTTTGTTCTTAGAAGTTGTCGTAATTATTTCACTATCAGGATATAAAGAGGTTCACTGGCAATATTGCGCCAATATTGCAGATAACTTGAGTTCACTTCCTCCCTTATTACAGCAGCAAGCGGACGATTTCACTCTCACTGCCTATCTTTCTCTCCCTCTCTATCTTTCTTTCTCTCTCTCTCTCTCTCTCTCTCTCTCTCTCTCTCTCTCTCTCTCTCGGCGACTGCTTATCAACTCCGACTAGACTGTCCTCTTCCCCTCCAGGATTAAATGAACAGTCTCTTCTTCTCAATTGGTATTCCATAGTGCATATAAACACTATTGTTTTGGCATTTTATATTAATAACTCTGACGAAGTACAGATTCTCTACGCACAGCTTCACCACTGATTATATTTCTCATCTATAAACAAAATTCTATATTACTATAATCTTTAATATTTTAAGGGTGTCCATTGGTCTCTGCCACATAAATATCGGACATTTTCGAAAGTTTCATGATTAAGAGGATGCCGTCGTAGAATAATTCTTCAGATTAGTGAGCTCGGCACTCACTTGAAGCACTAATCGTGTGGCTTTGTGACTAACTAGATTAAATTTAAGAAATAAAGATAACATCAACACAAACTTGATAACATTCTTATTAAATATTTGATTAACCACTGAATTTAGGCAGATACTTTTCAACTAAATATTTTCTTGCCAAATCCCTTTATGTTTGTTTGTCACGTGTTCAGTCCGGACCAAAATATTTGAGTTACTCTTGAAAAGAATTTGGCATTCGGTGTTATCATTGCTGAGAGGTTAGTCGATTTTCCTGGGAAATTCATAAACAGGTTTGAAAAAACAATGTCCGTCTTGAGTGCATTTGGAAAACAGAGGAAATCGTCTGGTCGTCTCAAATTGGATCCATTGTAAATAAGACGTTGTTATAGCGTAATAGTCGAATAGCATTAAAAAGTAAGGATGAGTTCGTGTGTGGATGGAAAATACAAATATATGAGCGGGAAAGTAAGGAAAAAGAGAAGAGAAGACAATGTGTGTTGGAATGATAGAAAAAGTTTAAAAAGGAAATGGAAAAGAAAGAATAAAATAAAGATACTAAAGAAAGAAGAAAAGAAAGAGAGCGTGAGAAGAAGTAAAAACAAATTTCAAAGGAAAGAAAGAAAATAAAGAAATGTTAAAATAATAAATTCGAAAAAAAAGGAAATTTCAAATAAAAAACAAAGGTATGTAAAGAATAAGTCTTTAAAAAAATGAATGAATTAATAAAATTCTAAAGAATGAATAAAATTTGGAATAATAAAATAAATTCCAAAGAAAGAAAGAATTAAATTCCGAAGAAAGAAAAATGAAATTCCAAAGAAAGAATGAGAGAAAGAAAGAAATCCCCCCCCGCCACCAAATCATATTTCTAAAGAATGAAAAGAACGGGAAGGAAAATTGAAAGAAAAATGTGAAGAAGAAAAAAAAGAAAGAATAAAGAAAAAAAAAATTTACACAAAATAAGAAAAGTAGAAATCAAAGAAGCAGAAGAGAAAAAGAATTGTAATTAAAATTAATTGTAATGCTTCTCTTATGGCAAAAAGACAATGGACAAAAAAAAATTTTCTTTTTTAGATTTGCCTGGGAATGGCATGAATAAGTCTCGTCCAAGCGAGAGCGAATATCTCGTTGCCGCCATTTTCATTAAACCTTGGAATTCAGAAGGTAATCTCGAATATAGTTCATCGACACAAGGGAACGAGACAAGTGCCCAATTCTAACCGACTCAAACTGACATTCACATCTGCAGGAAGACGCTGTCGGCTAACTTCACGAATTAATCAGTAAGTGGACACCGACAAGATAATTCGTCGTAACCAGAAATCTTCGTTTGTCCATTGATGGAATATTTTTGAAAAAAGAACAATAACTTGGTATGTTTAGAATATACTCGAAAAAATGGTTTCGGCTTCATTATGATCTTTCTTTTATCCAATGTTCTATTTTATGGAACAGACTCCCACGAGGATGCTTCATTTTAGCGCTATAATCTACCTCAAGTGAAGCATCCATGTGGGAATCTGTTCCATAAAATAGAACAATGGATAAAAGTAAAATCAAATATGAACAAGTCGATTCGAGTCCAAAGAAAAATTTATGTATATGTATATAAGAAATTGGTACAAAAAGAATAATGCTTCTTTTACAAGAAAGTAGTGTATATGAAATAAAGTCCAGAAAAAAAAACAAATATTGCAAATAATACTGAAAGGAGAGAAGTAGTTTTGAGGTCCAGCCTTTTTCTTAGTAGTTGCTGTAATTAATTCACTATCAGGATATGAGGGGGTTCGCTATCAGCATTACGCCAATATTGCAGATAACTTGAGTTCACTCCCCCCTTTATTACAGCAGCAAGCAGACGCTTTCACTCTCACTGCCTAACTTTCTCTCTCTCTCTTTCTCTCTCTCTCTTTCTCTCTATCTCTCTCTCTCTCTCTCTCATCGACTGCTTATCAACTACGACTCGACTGACCTCTTCCTCTCCAGGATTAAATGAACAGTCTCTTCTTCTCAATTGGTATTCCATAGTTCATATAAACACTATTGTTTTGGCATTTTATATTAATAATTCTGACGAAGCACAGATTCTCTAGGCACAACTTCAACACCGATTATATTTCTCATCTATAAACAAAATTCTATATTACTATAATCATTAATATTTTAAGGGTGTCCATTGCTCTCTGCCACATAAATATCGGACATTTTCGAAAGTTTCATGATTAAGAAGAAGTTATTCGAGTGATACTTACTGACGGGATTCATCCGTTTCCCAAGGGTGTTTGCGCGTAAATGAATAAATATCTTCCTCCCGCGAACCACTGCCCTGTGGAACAAATTCCCAAGAGGATGTTTCCCTGATCTCTAGAATCTTAACAAGTTCAGCTCGAGAGTTAACTGTTATCTTCCCCGCCTATCCATATAAAATACTCCTTAATGTAACCCTCTATCTCGAGTGGCCCGCTGACCTTGTACTTGGTGAATTTTATTGTAAAAAAAAATTGTCCTCTCAGCTATGGGTTAATTAGTAAGATTTTTATTATAAACAATTATTATCTCCAAAAAATTCTTAGAATCTAAAAATATTTTCTGTAAAGTGTTGATAAACCGTAAAAAAACAAATCAATCAATCAAAATCAATAATCAATCGTTATTTCTCCTCCTTAACCTCGTCACCTTCAATTCGTACTACTTAATCTTTTCGTTGTAATGGCGGCCTTTAACATGAAGTGGAAGTGACTAAAAAATGAATGTGGGTAGGACGTGATTGAAATAAATAAAAGGGCTTTTATTTCTCATGCTCTACAAGAGTTGATCGTTTGCTCATTCCCAGGTGTCGTACATCAGATGTGGAAGACTATAATTTCGTTCCGAGTATTTAAGGCTGTTCCAATAAACTCGACGGATTTTAAATGTGAATTAAGTTTAAGCTTCTAATGATTTTTTTTTCTTTTTCTTTCAGATTTAACAACTTAAGTATTTGGCAATTTCAACCGTGGAAAGATTAACAATCAAACAACGTATTAATAGTTATCGAAGCCTATTACGAAAATGGACGTTCAAATAGAAATGCATTTCGCGATTTTTTTGGTCAACATAATCGACCAACCGATAGTGCAGTTAGAAACGATGTAACGTTGTTGTGGATAGGTTCAATTCCTGGGCGCGATGACGCATAGAGGGGGTCTGGATATTCGGCTTCATTCTCGTGCACTGCAGCAATGTTTTCTGCTGAACGGCGTAAACGATCATGCAATGGTGTTTTCACATCTGCCACCGACTCAGATTATTTGAATTTACGAACAAATTTTCCAACCACACTTTTGAAACTTTAACACGTTGTTTGATTGTTAATCTTTCCATGGTTGAAATTGCCAAAGACTTGTTAACAAAAGTTGTTAAATCTGAAAGTAAAAGAAAAAGATGCTTAATTAGAAAAAAATTAGACGTTTAAACTTAATTCACATTTAAAATCGGTCTAAGTTATTGGAACAGCCTTTATAACACAAGGTAGTAACCGTGATAGACAAGAGGAGAAGATCAACGGGCACAACTAGTCGAGTGAGATAAACACGTGGGAGAAATATTCCACGAATTATCACATTGTAGTCCTATATAGCTGTGGATCCAGGACAATCTCGTCAAAGATGAAGAAGAAACTTGAAGCAACGGAAATGTGGTCCTATAGAAGGATGCTGAGAATAATACGAACCGAACACATGAGTAACGACGAGATTTTAGAGAAAATGGAAACAAAACGGGCACTTATATTTAACATCAAAAAGAGACAGTTGAAATTTCTAGTGCACATAATGAGGAAAGAGTGCTTGGAAAATCTGATACTCACAGGACAGATTGAAGGCAATAGGGACAGAGGAAAACAACACATAACATAATTGATGAGCTTGAATAAATGGATGGTGGAATAGGGTTTAGGAGAAATAAAAAAAAAACGATAATTTATTAAATGCTACAAAGGGCAGGAAATTGTAGAGAGCCATGATCGCCAACGTCCGGGAGAGACACGATACATTAGTCGAGAGTTAATCTTTGCTGTTGAACTTAATGTGGCTAGCCTAGATAAACCTGACTATCGTAGCTAATGCCATCCTGGTCTGATGTGTCTGTGATAAATTAGCGTTTCCTTTATCATGATTCAGTGGCTTTAGAAACGGCTGGTGCGAAAAATCGTGTGGCCATTTTTCAGCTTTGTCCATCAAAAAAGAAATGTTTTATGACTGGCCTTTTTGGACAGTATTCCGGAATTGGGTGCGCAGACCCGGAAGAAATTAAATGAGCACTTCCGTTCGAGTTAAAGAATTGATAGTAAGGCAATATCAGAGACTACTTTTATGATAACCATTTTAATAGTAAGCAACACAATTTAGTAGTTCTCAAATCTTTCATTAGGGAAATTTTAGTATAAAAATGAGTTCGATCCTGATTGGGGTCTCAATTATTTTATCACTGTTCAATAGCTTGATTTTAGCATCTACATGACTGAAAAGAACGCCATTTTTATAAGCAGGCCTGGACTAAGAATTATTATTTTTAATCGACTGTTTCACTTTGAATAATGCAAAGAGACTATAGGGGATAAAAGGCATCATAAATGAAGCGATATCTCGAAAATGAGACGTAATGTGATTTTATATTTTTCCTACCGATAAAATGCGAATAACAAAAAAGATTTTTTATTGCCCCCCTTAGTTGATGGTATAATTTTTAAATTATATATTTTTTAATTTTATTTTATGAGTAGCTGGGCGCTATAGGAAATTAATGTGGCTGCAAAGCAAGAAAAATATTCCGGTTTTAATTTCTTCATTATAGGCATTATTATAGCCATGATATAGTAATACCTTAATACACAGACAGAAAAGAATAGGTAAAAAAAAGAATGATAAAAACATGTATTGATTTTAAATAGATTTTTTTCTACAAAATACATATCAAGAGAGGGATATGCAAGGCCCTGATCTGGCATCTCGTTTACAGTCGCTCTCTTACAGACGTGCCGTCGCTTCACTCTGTCTTTTCTACAAATAATTTCACGACGAGCTACTTTCGCTAGTTCCCATACTGTATGAATTTAAACGTGCTACTAGTTTTATATCTTAGTCCCACATTTTCACTGTGGAAACTGCTAAATATAGCCGTCTCTTCTACTCCAATAGCTTCATGTCTTGCACTTCCCGTCTGTGAAACTCCCTTCCTCTTACTTGTTTCCCTGATAGCTATAATCTCCAACTATTCAAAGGCAATGCCAATAGACATCTTCAGATACCTTGATCTATTCCCCGTCCTTCTCTTCATCCTTTCCTCTATCACGCCTCTTTACACTTGCTCTCGAACTCTGTAACCCCTTGCGTGCTAATGGCACTCCCGCCTTGCTTGGGTAAAATATACTTATATATATATATATATATATATATATATATATATATATATATATATATATGTTTCTGAAATCTTCTTCTAGGACATTTCTCTAATGATTGGACCAATAAGTCCATGGTTTAAGAAAAAAAAAAATAAAATTCGTAAATTACTACATTGCTATTTTCATAAATGTTTTCGCTTACAATATTAAAAAATCTAGCGTCGCATTATTACACGCTCAGAATAATTCTTAACTGTTAATGATAACACACTTTTCAAAAAAAAATTTTTCGACAAGTATTACATTCATTTTTTATCTTGCATTTTTACGTGAAATTATCTGAAATTGAGAAAAATAACATCTGTACCTGAGGATGGTAAATGTTTACCAAAAGTACTTGCAATATCTGTCTATATTTCTGAGATGAGGTATTATGTACATTATTTACATTATTCAGACTATTGTCTTCATCTTTGTCGCCATATTTATTACAAAGTTTCGGCCCTTCAGTATCTGTCTATATTTCTGAGATGAGGTATTATGTACATTATTTACATTATTCGGACTATTGTCCTCATCTTTGTCGCCATATTTATTACAAAGTTTCGGCCCTTCACTATCAGTCTATATTTTTGAGATGAGGTATTATGTACATTATTTACATTATTCGGACTATTGTCCTCATCTTTGTAGCCATATTTATTACAACGTTTTGGCCTTTCAGTATCTGTCTATATTTCTGACATGCGGTATTATATACACTATTTACATTATTCAGACTATTGTCTTCATCTTTGTCGCCATATTTATTACAAAGTTTCGGCCCTTCAGTATCTGTCTATATTTCTGAGATGAGGTATTATGTACATTATTTACATTATTCGGACTATTGTCCTCATCTTTGTAGCTATATTTATTACAACGTTTTGGCCTTTCAGTATCTGTCTATATTTCTGACATGCGGTATTATATACACTATTTACATTATTCATTTACATTAACTATATTGATTTATTCTTTGAATGGCTACTTCTTTACAATATTAATTAAGCTGCATTATTATTATTATTATTACATATATATATATATATATATATATATATATATATATATATATATATATATATATATATATAACTGCGTTTCCCTAGCAAGGGATGTTTGATCGATTGACCTTTTAAAACCCATTATTCTACATTCAACACTATCACTTGATAAGACACCAGAAGTGTTGAAACGAAATGTCTATTTTTGTAGTGATTTTATTACATATTTATGCTATAATTTTCGAATAAATAGTTATATATATATATATATATATATATATATATATATATATCGAGAGAGAGAGAGAAAAAGAGAGGGAGAGGGAGAGGGAGAGAAAGAGTTGTCACTCTTTTGTCCCTTTAAAAGAACATACACATTCAGCAAGCAGTGTGAAGGAGTAAAAGCGAAAGATTACTTGTAATGTTTTCCCGAGGGGCGTGTACAAGCAAGTCCCCGGTGTTGCCCTTTATATATCTGGTGAGACCATGTGTGGTTTCCTCTGTGCGCCCTACCGCTCTTTGCTTGTGTCGTTTGACTTCTGCTCGGTTTACCTCGCAACTCTTGTGGACAGATAGGCCTTGCAACCAACCTCTCGCCACCTCCGCCACTACGCGTGCTAAATAGCAAATGGGATCTGTTAGTTAACTGACGTCACGTGACGCTCGTGATTTTCCTCTCAAGTAAAGGAAGATTATTGCCCTTTGTATAATAATGATTCTTCTGTAATTCAGATATGATTGCAAATTTCCCTGGTCACCGTTAAATATTGATGGAGGGGATCAGCTGTTACTGGAATATTGTGAATAGAGAAAAGCCATTCCTGTTCATTTGTCTGCATTTTTTTTTAAATCTGCTTTTATTTATCCACGTGTCTGTACTTCGTAACACTCAGCGATCCCTGTCCAATCATTTTTTTTTCTCTTCGGATAAACTTGAATAGCGACAGTGTTAAAGCCGTAACACGTGATGCATGTTTTCGAACTAGAAGACACATAAGTCTAAATGTTAAAAACTCAATCGAGACGAGAGTAATTTTCATTACCCACCACCGTACCTCACCTTCTGTGGCGACATCAAAGAATTTAAGCTAACGACATTTCTTTGATGTTTTACTTTAAAAGATTCCGGATTCTATGTTATTCATCGAATCTTCTCGAAAAATGATTAAATTAAGCAATAAAATATTTCTTATTCCTTTTATGGCTTTTTTTCTTTCTTTCTTTCTTCATTGTAACATTTTATTTGTTAAGAGCGAAATAAAAGGATGATAAAAGTCGAAATTGCAAAAAGTGTGCTGCTGTTCATAAAGCTTGTGGTGTCTCCCCTCGATTGGACGGGGAGGCCGGGTGGTGGGTGATTTTAAATCACCATTTCCTGATGTCCCGATAAAAAATAAATGAATTTAAAGTTAAGTTAAAAAAAAAAAAGACACAAAAGTTTTGTATAAAATATGATAATTGTGCACTAAACAACCACTTCTATAATTGGTGAACAATTACTGAGCATATATTTTGCATCTATGTCAACTGCATATTTTTAACGATAAAAAGGGGGTATTTTAAATTGGTTGAATGGTTGGTTTTTCTTTAGCGATATATCAACCTTTCTGCTACGTACCTCCATATATTCGCTACAAAATGAGCATACCATCATAAAAAAATGCCCCTAACATAAAAACAACATTTTGTCATCAAAATGTTTATATTATTATTAAGTAAAAAAGCAAAAGGATTTTTGCTGAATAATGAATTTTTACAGGAATTGTTTTCAATGTTTTAAAATTTTAATTATAATAATTTATAAAGTTTTAAAACTTTTACAATTCTCTCTTACCCCACAGAGGTTAGGTGATATTGTTATTAAGTCAAAACTATATTTACTAATCATAAATCGGCAAGCTTAGTACACTTTATCGAACCCCAGTATTTTTTGTGGGTGTGCATGTTGTAACCTAGGGAAGGTTTCTGAATAGAATAATGAAACGAAGGTTGGTAATGAACGATAGTACTTAAGACAAGAACAACACATATAAGATTCGCCAGCGGCGCGTAGAATTAGTCAACTGCTAGAAGTGAGTCAAGTGAATTTCACAATGAATCTCCAACTGCGGATATCTACCAACCGCCTCACGCGGTCAGATGTGGCACAAAGCCGAATTTAATGTGGGGTATCCGAGCCCGTAAGCTCGGCCAAAAATTCCTCGTTGACCCCGTATAAAACGGGGTCGGGTAGCTGTTTCCCGAGATGAGACTCTGCCCTTCGACATAACCTCGTCTGGGGATTCTCTCCGCCCGGAGGCAGAGAGTTTGACCAGCACAGCTGGAGACGAATCTCCAACTGCGGACCAACATACAGTATTTACTACTGTATTTATTTGAATGGGAACATACCCATTATCGTCCGTTCCTCGTCCACAAAAGTGTTATATTACGTTACAATCAATAAATAAGAAAAGGATAAATGAATAAAATTATTGGTAAATGTTGATAAAAATGTTTGAATGATGAATGATAGAGAAAGAAATCGACGATACTGAAGCAAACATAGAATCTTCCGGCAGCCACCCTCTTGACTCAGGGCAGCACTACCTCCTCAAGGCACTTGATTTAGACCTCCGTGTTGAGTCTGTGGCCCTCACCAACAAATTCAGTAGTTCATTTCTTATCAGAAGAATCAGAGTGAGTTTTCCGAGCTGCCGTACCTTCGTAATCACCATTAGATTCATCCAACTCTTTCCAAATCCTCTGCACTGTCCTAAGATTGACACCAAACATTCTGAAATGATCGTATTGGAGATTACGGCGCGAATGCTAAGCAGTACAGCATGTTGTTTCCTATAATTTCGAAAATTACTTTCTCTTTCATTTCCAAATCTGACGGAGTGAATTTCGTCATAGTGCTCTTTTTCTCACAGATGGTGCCCAACTGACCCTAGTATACTCTGCAAACAATGCACATGCGCGAAATAAAAAATTTAAAATGGCGATAATTTACCCATCGCACTATATATATATATATATATATATATATATATATATTTCATCGGTGTCTCAACTCTCAGTTTTATGCACTATAAAGTTCATTTACGGGGGGGGGTTATAAAAGAAAATACAGTTTGAGTATACTTTAGCCGAAATTCCCAAATCCGAAATTTTTTTCATGTGCTGACATAGCTTGGAACATTTCAGAAACCAACATGGATACCCGTGGCATGGTTATTGTGTTTCCAACAAAGAAACCCAATAAATCCAATGTATACAACATCTCAACTGCAATTTCTAAACACGAAACATAATGACATCAGATACATACACAGACACATATTATTCACGTAATTGCAAATACATGCATATAAATACACATCCATACTTTAAAAGAAATAACTAAATATACATACACGCAAAATATATATTAGTTCAATAATATAAACATACATACAAGCAAATAGAACTATACTTATATATACTAGTAAATATCCAGTCATACATCTAAATCTGAACGTACAGAAAATGTAAATAAATGAATGTAAATATATATAAAAAGATGATGATATATGCCAAGAATTGAAACCAATCTGGTTCAACATCTTAAGAGGTGTTTGTCTTTAGATTCACATGTGACAATTAATTCATTTCTCTTGTTTAGTAAATTAGAATTTTATAACTTTTAGTATAAGCAATTTTTCAAGAAAATTGTAAGATTTAGTTATACTATTATTTCTCACGTCATTTTTCGTAGGTTTCCACTATCTTTTATTTGCCAGTAATATTTAGAGACAGCAGTATTATTTGTGTATTTATCGTTACAAGCCTAGTTTGCATTTGTATAAACTATGCTTCCAATCACTCGTCCTAGGTATGACAATAAACTACATCCAGCAGCAAGGTCTCTGGTCGAGAAATTGCTGGTTTTGAGAAACGTGGAATTGCCTCAATTGCTGTCGTTCCCAGGACAACCCTGACCCGAGTGCTAGAACTTGTTAGGGTCCAGCTATGGGTAAAAAGTGAACCCGCAAATAAAGATCAATAGTACCTATTTATAATGACATAGCCAACAATAATTTTTTATTGCAATATGACTATCAATACAATATTTAAAATATTTAAAAATACATTTTTATAGTAAAATTACCAATAATACATTTTATGATCTACAAAATATATATCTAAAAAATATATCTTTACTATGATAATATATATTTATGTAAAAAATATCTGGAGTTCAAAGCATAAAACTACAGACAAAATATTTAGATTTCTGTATTAAATAACCAATAGAGGTGTTGATATGCCACCAAACAAAATCAACCAACTCCCATGAAAGAACTTTTATAACATTAGTCCTTATAATATCCGACAATTTCTTATATGAAACGTTATTCCAAAATATAATTTCAACAAAACTACAACATAAAACTCATACATGTTATATCTA
The DNA here is from genome assembly GCA_903632075.3 of Acanthosepion pharaonis. Classification (NCBI taxonomy): domain Eukaryota; kingdom Metazoa; phylum Mollusca; class Cephalopoda; order Sepiida; family Sepiidae; genus Acanthosepion; species Acanthosepion pharaonis. The sequence continues at coordinate 601,545 of CAHIKZ030005493.1, read as the reverse complement.
GTCTCTAGTAATCATGTCCACAGAAACATGTATATATATACTAAAGCTCAGTATTATCTACCATATATTCAATTGTAAACGCATAATTACTTATATTTTTACTACTTCAAAGCTCTCCTAAGAATTAAATTTCGGCATTAAATGACCCACAAAGGTGTTGATATGCCATTAAACAAACAAATGAATCAAGCTTTCAATCAATTTCAGTTGAACCAATCTAAATTCTTCATTCTTTATCAGATTGTATGTTAGCTTTATAGATGATATTGTTAATCAAACAGTGACCGCTTGAGGGAAATTTATTTTTTCCTTCTTTTGCTTCAGTAAAGTTGTCTTGTTTTGTTTCGTTCTTTTAAAAGTTATATAACTATTCAATTATATATTGTTTTGATGGAATATAGATTTTTCTATATTTCTAACACCGTTGTACTTGATCTTTAAATCATTTTTGCTAAAAGTCTTCTTTAATGTTGTTGAATTTTTTGAAATGTTTATTAGTCTGAGAAAGGTTCTACCGACATTAGTTTTAACATTACGTCTCATAAGCGTGGGGGTGGGGGGTTAGGGTCAAACCAGAAAACTTTCTAAGTTTTTTTTTTTTTTCATGTATTCTATATTTACTTTGTGTTTGTTTTCTTCTCGGGCTTTTATATATTTAACTTTAGCTTCATCGAATATTTCTTTATTGCTGGAATTACTTATTAATCTATATTTGTACTGATTTGTATAAATTCTTAAGTATAATAAGTACAGTGTAACCCGGATATAAGAGAAACCCGGATATAAGAGAGATTGTCTCTGGTCCCAAATTAGAGCCTGTGTTAATGTATATAAAATAGACCAAACCCGGATATAAGAGAAAACCGGATATAAGAGACTTCTCCGGTCCCGACAACTCTCTTATATCCGGGTTACACTGTACTTCTGTTTGTCACGCATGTCTCATGGAATCTGTTCTCTTTTGTTACAGCTGCTGCTGCTGTTGAAAACCTACTATCATTTGTCTTTCTTTAATTCATAACGTCGCTCATATTGTATTTATTTCTATACTAGGCCTACTAAGAGGGTCCTCATAGCATATGCAGCTATTCTTTTAGATTTCTAACTCCAGTCTTCTTCCTTTCCACAGGGGCTGGTGCCTACACTTTTCCCTTCCTACACCATCAGCTATGCCCGATTCATTGTTTCATCCTTCATTACAGCTTTTCGATGATCCTCCAGCCTTATTTTTAGGGCTGGGCTTGTTTTACCTTTACATTATTGACAACAACTTCAAGGAAAGGAGTACACACAGTTCTTGGTCAGGCTATCTCCCGCGTCTCTGTAGCTGAATGATATAGCACGTCAGATCAAATGACGGTTTCCGTATAGGAATACAGGTTCGATTCCGTCTACTGAAGCATGAGTATAAACTAAAAAAATCTTTAAAGTGATAAAATCTGTTGAATTAATAAATATAAAATGTATTAATTCTTTAGAAATTGCTTTGTTGATGTTAGGATATGAAACTAAATTGATATAACCTTCGAGAATCTGAGAAGGATT